>PVKN010025029.1:0-14255 GCA_004027915.1 Capromys pilorides | reverse complement strand
AGTATACAAGTTATAACAGTTTACACAAATTGTTAACAATTTAATCAATACCTAATCTCATACAACATACTTTTTTCATTTTTCTTTTAAATACTTAAATATACCTGCATCTTTTAAAAGATAAACTAAAACACATTTGCATTTAGTAAGTTCTTTAAAGAACAAAATTCTGGAATATTCTAGAATATGTTCCATAGTATGGAATTCTGGAATATGTTTGTCAGGACATCTGAAATACTGTATGATACATTAATTTAACTAATATATCTGTTAGAAGAAAAAGTAGCAGTTATAATCCCTGGCTTCCTAACTTTTAGATACGAGTAAAACTTGTCACTTTTCACAATGAGAAAGCAGAAAATAAGAACAATCAAATGAAGCTAACCTGAAATCATCAAGTTTTCTTGGACCCTGAAGAGATATCATTACTTGTCCCTTCTGTTCTCTGGCTTCACCCATGAAAAATAATTGTCCAGTATTTGCTATTTAATTTATTCTCTCTCAAAATGTGAATTACATTTGCAGTTTCAAAAATAGTATAGTAATTTTTATTTAAATGTGAAAGTCATTTTTCATTTATATTAAGTTGTTAAAATAGAAGATGTACTTAGTTTTTAATTACTATAACAAATACTAGCAGCTCAGTAACTTATAAAGACATGGGCTTAGCTCACGGTTTGGAGGCTGAAAGTCTAGGCAGCCCTTGTTAGCCCTGGAAAGGCCCCTCTTGCTTCTGTGTTCTGATGCCTGGTATCATAGTGATGGGAGGCACCAGAGAGGGGGCGATCACATGGCAAGACTGGAAGCCAGAGAACAGTAGACTTTAATTTTGGAGGAACAACAAGTTGCCCGCTCATCTCAGACATGTAGAACACATTAGCTGCCAACGTGGCAGCCCTGGTGGACCACCAGTGCATGCCAGACATTGTTCTCATGATATCTAAGTCTTTGAAATCACTCAATTTTGAGGAACATAATAGAACATTTTTCATATTTTCGTTTTGTGAAAAAATAGTGTTCTGGGAGATTATGATTGTTGTTCAAAGTCAAATAGCTAGAAAAAATGCTGGGATTTGAATCCATCCTTTTAAGGTTCACTATGTCTATCAAACCTTTTGTTTCTGAAAATGAGGACTTGCAGATGCACATGCATCATGGATTAAATAATATTTCTTAAAGTGCAGCATGCACCTAAATAAAGGTGGATGATGGATAATCAATCTATGTCATTCTGTGAATAGCACCTGGCTCTTCACAACACATCTTTTTAAGCATAATGTATAACTGAGAGAGATTATTTTCTCTGAGGCTGTTCTGCAAATTCAAATCAGTCTCAATTAGAGATATGGCTGTGTATTCCTTACTATAAACTATCCACCTTCCTGGAGCATCAGTGCATCTTGTATTGCGTAAAGCAATAACCATGCAATCATTACAGCGAAAAACACAATTTTAAGGACTTGATATATAATTATACTCTTAATGGAAATCTCAATAGATCAGTCTGTTGTTTCTCTTACAGTCTTCCCTTACCTATTAGAATTTATTCATTTACCAATATTCCTTTAAGGAAATAAAACATTTTCCTTTTCTCCTTTGTGTTTCTATATGTCCTTCAGTTTCTATCTCTGCATGCAAACTTGTGTAGCATTCACACATGTACTCATATATTCAGTCAGCAAATGTCCACTCCATTCAGGAAACATTCTATAGATAGATGTACAGATATATAGATATAGACAGATAAAGATAGGTGTATGCATAAATAAAGGTACAAATGCCCATATACATACGACACACATATAGATTTGGATTATGATATGCTAAATATTTTCCATGGTTTTGATGAACTATTATTGGTTTTGGGCCAAACACTGTCTGTATTGTGGACACCATAGAACAGTTGTGTAACACATGATTATTACAGCAAATTAATGGATAAGTTAGGTTGGCATTTCACATAGAATACAATGAATACATGATTTCTTTTTCTGATATTAGCAACAGTATTCTACACTTAAATACATACTACATTGTTGTTATATAACTAATGTACTATTTCACCCATAAGTCTTAAGGTACTCATAGATGAGTGATGTGTCAGTTAAAAAGTAGGCATTTACAGTTGCTCATTGTGTTGTTTGTGACAGTCTTCTGGGAAGCAGATTCCAGAAGAGGATTAAGTGAATTTTACTAAAGAAAATACCTTTTAAAATTGTGTAGCAGGATCCAGGAGAAACTATTAGAGGATTCAGATCACAAGTCTCACCCTTAGTGAAGGAGAGAGGGAAGGAAGCTTTTGTGGAATTGTCCTAGACTCTGTGTATTCTTAGAAATCAGACACTAGACAATAGAGCCAAAGCCTCTTTAGAGAAGGCCATCTTCCCAGAAAAGGCCTGCTTGACTCTCTCACTTGTGCTTGATTGTGGCCAGAAAACAGCCCACAAAAGCTGGTAGAGCTCAGAACTCGGGACCCCAAATGGACCGTTCCTCTAAAGATGTAGGTCTATTAGCCACAGTCTCACGGCCCCAGGTTACCCCTCATGGAAGAGAGAAAGGAGCATGTGCTTCATCAATCTGCTGCATCTACAGGCTCAGAGTAGCTGAAATTTTAGGCATATTTTATTTGAGAATAAAATAGTAAAGGGGAGAAATAAAACCAGAGAGATACCCAGCAACAAAATCGAAGTCTAGTGAATTCAAACATGGAGGGAAAATTGAAGAGTTCCAAACAGGGATGAGACCTAATCAGATTTTTTTCCTCCCAATCAATCACTGAATAGATTAGACCATATGATTTAAAAAATCAGAGAGAGAATTTAGTAACAGCTCCTCTGAATTGATAGTCTTAACACTGGAAATGCAGAAACTCAGGAAGGTGCTTGAAAAGCAGAATAGCTTCACATGATCACCAGTTGTTATGATTTATACCTAAAATGACCCACAAACCTTATGTCTTTGAAAAATGTCTTTATTACTTTATCTTCACTGAGGCAAAACACTTGACACCCACAGGTTAAAGAGAAAAGGTTTACTTTAGCTTATTGGTTGCAGTTTTTAAAATTCAACTGATTTCAAGGGAAGGCAGCTTGCAGAGGAGCCTAGCAGAAGAGAAACAGTTTGTGACATGGCAGGCAGGAGGCAGCAAGCCTTCCCTCCTTTTTCTTTTCCTTTTTATTCCATCCAGGGTTGGTACTACCACACCCAAGGCAGTCCTTTGTTTTTTAAAAATCCATACCCCAAGCCTATACTTAACCAATCGGAGGACTAATCCACTAGCACACATTCATCATCCAAAATCCCATGGCCAATGCAGTCACCACCCAAAAGCCCTGTGTAGGAGCATGTGGGGATTTGAGGGAACATCTAGACAGAAAACCCAGACAGAGAGCAGCTGGATTATGGCAGGATTATAACTAACTTGCTGTTAGGAAGTGAGACCTGACCAGAAGAGGCTGTATTACCTGGATGGGTATATCTCCTTCCGCAGCGCCTTCCGTTGTTTGCCACTTCCTGGCCACCATGAAGTAAGCAGACTTTCTTCACTATGATACTCTGATGATTCTATTTCTTCTTAGGAGCTGGCCAGCCATGGAGTAAAACCTGCTCCTTAGAGTTGTGAGTGTTGTATATGGTATCTCTGTGAAAAAAAAGTGGCTAAGATAGCTTTTTTGTCACTGGGGAAGGGGGACTGTTACTGGAACTTACCTCACCATGTGGTTTAGAGGCCTTTCGGCTTTCAGGAGGGGTTTGGAAAGGGTTGGAGATAGTGGGTATAGAAGCTCTAGAAAGCTATAAACTAACTTTAATGGGAGATTCTGATAAGAGTCAGAAAACCAGAACCTTGATAGAAATACAGGCTGTAATGATAAATTCAGGTAACTTTAGTTAGGAATAAGAAATCTATTGGCAGTTGAACTACAGGCCATGTATATCTTCATTGAATGAAAATTTGTCTATATTTTTATCATGTGTAGGAATTTTGTGGGAGACTGAGATTAAAAGTGGTAGACTAATTAATCTAGTGAAAGAAGTTTCAAGGCAGCCTAATTTTCAGGTTGTAGCATGATTAATACTTGCTGCTTTTGTGAAACCTGTTTTAAGAAATAGGAGTAAAACTTTCCACTTGAAAAGTTTCCTGGGGCATGTGGTGATAGCTCTGCGGCACAAGTGCCTGCCTGGCAAGTACAAGGTTGTGATCTGAAACCCGGGTCCCGCAAAAAAAAAAAAAAAAAAAAAGAGATTTCGAGTTTTCCCAGAAAGGAATGTGTAACAAAGTTCAAATGAAGGGACCTTAGTTGCTTAGAAGATTAGCACTAAAAAAAGCCAGAAACTTTATGCAAGGGTGATAGCAAAGATGTCTTGAGGGCATGTGAGGAATCAATGAAACTCCATTCTTTGCAGGCTAAAAAATGTACAAGACTGTTTTGAAAGAGAGCTGCAGAGCACCATGCTTGAGAATATCCACTGCCCAGGGAATTTGTTCCCTAGGTATAGCACAGAGTGCCAGCCACCCAGGCTATAAAAGCACTCAGAAAACTTTGCATCTGTATTATAAGGAGCCTAGCCACTGCTCAAGCCTGTGGCAGACTGAGGCATTGCCCATGTTTTTCTGGCCTTACAAGCATGTGTAATGCAAGAGTTGTGGGATTAGGGAACCTATTTAGATTTCAGAATAAGAAATAAGAGGTCAGGCATTGTCATTCTGAGAGCACAGACAGATGACTTTTCTCAGGAAAATGTCCTGAGTTATGGGACTCTCCAGGCCATTGGGAATTCACATCTTACCAAACATGCCCTGAGTGCTCAACACAGAGCCAGGAGAATTAATGTTAGATCTACTGGATTTTGGTCTTGCTTTGGTTTAATTTATTTCTATGTCCCTATTCTTCCCTTTGAGAATGAGGGGGCTTATCTTTCATCATTATATACCAGCAGTGTTTACCTCTTTTATTTTTATATGGTCTTGCAGGTAGGAATTTTCCCTAAAAAGTCTCAAAAGAGACTTTGATCTGGATTTTTCAGCTCAAACTGTTCCAAACTTTGATAATTTTTGGAGATATACTAAATGCATTTTACGTGAAAAGATGTACATGAGTCTTGGGTGGGGGTGGGGCAGAATGCTATGGTTTATATATACAATGACCAACTATTTGGAGAGTGGTCAAGTTATGGTGACATTATCACCCATGTATTGTTAGAATGTGGGGTCTGGTTGGAAGATGTGGATCACTGTGAGTGTGGCACTGTGGATGTGGCTTCCTTTCTGGCTCCTTTCTTTGCTTTCTGCTTCCTGGCCACCATGTGGTGAGCAGTTTTCTTCCCCTGTTCTCCTCTGTCATAGGAACAAGTTGATGACAGAGTGAAACATGTGCTAAAACAAGCTTCTCTCCCTTTAAGTTGGGTATTGAGTGTGAGCAACACGACTGAGACATGAGTACTACCAGAGGAGCCTATGACTCTTAGCTTCTGCTTTGGTTACCAGGCAGCTGCCATTCCTTAAGCCAAACACTGCACAAGAAGACAGATGTTTGAGGGAAAATAAATTTTTTAGAGAACATGACATTTTATATCTCTTAGGCAGTTTGGCATAGCACTTAGTAGATGATGCAAGGTTTAAGAAAAAAACTTGGTAGTTCAAACATACCTTCCTCTGGAATAATTTTTGATCATTCTCTGAAGAGTAAGCCAACAACTACCACTCTTATAAAGAGTGGGCCTGTGGAAGCTTGCTTCATTTGCCCTTCTCTATCTCCTTTGATCTTTTTTGCTTACCAGAAAACAGGAAACAAAAAACAGCCATGCATTTAATATGACCGCAAGATCATGAGATTCCAAAGGAAATGTGTCACTGAATGTGCAAGGTGTTCTGTCAGCTCCAACTCAGTCTTTATCTTTGTCTGTGGGTCTTTGTGAGAAATCTTTTCATACTGTTAAAATGTATGTGGCACAACCTGCACATAGCAGTCAAGAACATCTTAATCTTTGTATTGTGCTGAGTGGGGATGTGTTACCTGATAATTGTGATCCACCACTCACAAAAGGTCATTGGATTCTTTCAAAAATATCATGCTTTGCTATATGCTTCATTTCTACTGTTGCCTGATATTAATTCAGACAATATTAGTATTTCCAATCAAAATTTTATGCACAAGTAATGCACTTTTAAGAGAAAGTACCAGAAAGTTTATTGTGATTCTCTCTGGAACATGAAGAGGATTTCAAAATAGAGTTTTCCCAATTAAAAATCTCTGTGAAAAGATATGTTATGTGATTTATGTCATCTCTTCTTCTTTCTCTTCCTTATCCTCCTACCTCTTCTCCTCCTCCTTCTTCACCAAATCCTTAATGACCAGGCCACTCCTTGATTCCAAATGAATTAATCACTTTCCATGTTGTCCAGCATAAAAATGTTATCTGTACAGTGGCCTCAGCCCTAGACACCCAAGCACTCCTCTCTCCAATATATTTTTAGCTCCTTGCCAGCCCTTACCTTCCTTCCCTTAACTTAAGCTGCACAGGCTTCTCTGATACCTCAAGCAGACCTCATGGACAAGGGCTTGCCTCAGAGCCCTTACACTTCCTAAGCTTTCTGCCTGCCAACTGCTGACAACTGCACACTATGACAATCTTCCTACAGGCCTTCCCTCACACCCTGTTCTGAATTGTGACTCCTGTTCCTATATCTTGCACCCCCTTCTACTCTGCTTTTTAAAAATTTTATAGTCCTTATCACTTTATGATGCACCATATAATTTGTTTATTTTAATTCATTACAAATCCCTCTTTATTGATATATAAGACATGGATGTCATTTATTTTATAGTTCCTATGTTCCCAGCACATTAAAATAGTTTCGGGCTCTAAATGTATATCAGAAGCAAATAGTGACATTCACACTCACAATGAGAGGACAGGCCTAAGAAGGCATGAGTAGTTTCCTAGTTCACTTGACAAGCCAGTGACTTGACTTAAATTCCAGTCCAGGTCTGTCTGTCCCCATGGTCTGTGTCCTTCCCACCATGATATGGTTCTCTTTATTCCTAAATACCCAGTTAAATGCTTCCATTCAATCAGCAACAGGCTTCCTAGCAAGGAGATGCTGATTTCCAGACTCTGAATTTTAGGTCAGGGAGTCAGACTGTGAGTAGCTTGTGGGAAAAGCTAAGAAAGAAAAGAAACAGCATCAACAAAGCAGCAGTGGGGTTTTCTGTGCCAACCACCAGCAGTTCATGAGGTCACTGAATATCTTCCTGGCACCCAGGCTGGCTCACACACAGACATAAGGAAATCTGAAACACATGCAAGCAAGCTGAGGATTCCACGTAAACTACAGATATAGATGGCTAATTGGAGTTGGCTGGGTTTTTTTCTTTAAATGTAAACTGCTTTGCCATTCAGAAAAGGGAGATAATCAAAACACTGCAAATGTTGCACCTTGAGAAATGGCACTCTTTATCATGACTGAATTTCCATGTTTTTTCTCTGTTAGTTTGTTGTGCTTTAATGCTTTTAAAAATTATTCTCTATTGAACCACCCACAGTGGTGGGATACCTAAGAGTCAATATTCAGGGGCTCAAGGAGCAGCAGTATTGAGCCATTTTTCAGAGGGCTTTTTGTGCTGCACATAACCTATATTTCATTAGCAATCATTGAGGAGAAATTCTCTGGCATTTGCAGCTTGCAGGGAGCCTTGAGGAGCCTTCTCACTTCCCTTCCCTGACAACTGCCCAAGAGCAAAGGTCATTGGTTAGAAGCAGATAACTATGCTATGCCAGGAATCAGTGGTCTCCTCTGTGACTCCTGGAATGTTATTAATTTCTTCATCTTTCTTCTTGAGTCTGAAGAAAGTCATCAATAACAAAGATTATCACCCCTTCAAGGACTTAGCTCTGAATGGGAGCAGCCAGCATGAATTTCATTCGAAGTATCTGTTTTCTAACCCTAAATGTTCTGTGATCAATTTCTTATTTGTCTTTCAACTGAAAGTGAAGATGTGCAGAGTTTGAGAATTGACAGATCCTAACACCTGAACTCTCATTCAATCACATTGGCAAGTTGGGGTATAGTTCTCCACAGAGCCTACTTTTTTTTTTTTTTTTTCCAGAACTAGGGTTTGAACTCACTACCTTTTACTTGCTAGGCAGGCACTTGTGCCATGGAGCTATCTCCCTGGCCCCTCACAGAGCCTACATTTTTAAAACAGGTACATTCAAAGATTTTCTTTCTTCTTAAAGTGATTCAGTCTGTAGTTTCTTTAAATAGGTCAGCTAGTGCTGAAAGTGAATTTACCAAAAAAAAAAAAAAAAAAAATGGAGTCAAATTTTCTTTTTTCTTTTAGACCTAGGGTCAAATCTATATTAGAAGTGAAATTCATGTGGAAATTTCCTTGAATTGACATTTCTTTTCCCAAGTGCTTTGGAATTTTGCTTTGGTTTGCTTTCTTGCAGCTCCTCTGACCCATATGCTTTCATGAGGTATAAAGGAGGTTATGGATCAATGTGCCCACCTGGGGGAATTATTACATTGCTTTGTTATTGAAACACCCCATGGAGTTGATATCTGATGAGAATAAACACATCATATTCATCAGTTTTCTGAGAAAAATCAATTTAAAGGAGAACATAATTATTTTGGCTTATGATTTCAAAAACTGTGGTCTATGATCAGCTGTCTCCAAGACAGAAACTTCATGTCAGAAGAGTGTGACAGGAAAGCCACTTATCTCAAGGCAACCAGGTATCAGAATGGATCACAAGGAATCAGAGAAAGGAAAGGGGACCAGGAACAAGAATACTTACCTCTATGTCACACTAGGTAACCTAAGTCCTCCAAACAGGCCCCACCTTCCAGCAGCCACTGGAAGCAGGCCACTCTGGTCACCATTGCATTAATCCACTGTGGAGGTCCCTGCTCCATGACCTAATCACCTTGCAAAAGTGCTAGCTATGAACATGAGAGCTCTGGGGGAACAAGTTGATCCAACTCTTAATATACATGACTGATTTGGCCAGGCCTCAGTGCAGACATAGCAAAGAACTATTTGTGGTCAGATAGTCCTTGGTTTTGTCTTTCCTTCTTGGTGCTCCATACTTGTGCTTTTTTTCCCTTTGCTGTCTGATTGATAGGCTGCCATGATAGAGAGGAACAGCATTCATTGTCAACAGTCCTTGTCTCAGGGATCAGAAGGCTGGAGAGCCATGTGTCATTGTGTTCCAAGCCTGCTCCAGCTTTTGTCATTTTCTTGGCCATGCTAGAAGAACTCCATTCTTAAGTAGTGTTTTGTACCTGGATAGTGCCACCTCTCTCTCACTAGTTTCACCAGTTATGAAGGGTTTTTCTTAGCTCATTTGTACCTTATAAATGTCCCATGTAGTTAGTGGTCAGAGAACCGAGGCTCATCCTGCTAAGTGATTTGCTTCAGTTGAGGACTGAAAGCAGCATTCCCAGCAATGACCCTGCCTGCATCACATATGTCTCTTCCACACAATGTGGTGGAGAGAGTTATTTGGAGGGGTTCCTGTCAGGTTTCTGCTGAGCTGCTCTGATCTATGATGAGCTCTATCACATCCCAGTTTTGTCTACCACAGTGCTACAGATGCTGCAGCTCTCTGTAGTATGTGTTTCCTTTAGCTTTGATGCCCTGGGGCTGCTACAGATTTCACAGCTTCTCAGAGACTTGGCTCCTCCAAACTCTCTTTGACTGATTAACACATTTATGAGCGAGAGTTTGGCTGCATTTGCCAAATGTGTTGACAGCTTTCATAGTGGGTATGAATGGATGCTGAAAGGGTAAGCTGTGCTGTTTAGCATGTACACTCTGTGCCTGAAGGAAAAGAAGAGCAGAGAATAAGAGAAGAAAGTCAGCACAGAATCCATTCCATCTCTGATTATGTTGTTTTGGAGTTGTTCTGCCTTTGATTCAGATAATTACCTAAGACTTGGTAATTGACTGTGCTCCAAACTGAGGTCTATAGAAAGGACAAACAAAAGTAGCAATAAGGATGACTATTTATCTGTTAGTATGTATATACCACAAACATAATGCATTCATGTAGCAGCTCATGTAATCATTGGAACAATCTTGTGAAGTCTTCCCATCATTGTATCATGTCATCCCTATCAATCAGGAAGCTCAAGAAGAGGTCACCGATGTGAACTGTGTCACATTTGGGGCTTGGAGACAGGCATTTTATGGTAAGCCTTGCTCTCCAGCCATGGCTGAGCTGCCTCTGCCACATCCTCACCTGACATCCTCACCAGACCTAGTGCCTTGGTCCCTTTCAATATGAGCTTAGCATACTACAAGCACAAACAGAATCAGATGAAAGTTTGCTACTGAAATTGTGCATGCATTGTGACACTAGCTGTCCAGCATAATGAGATTCCACGCTTCCCAGGGTGGTTAAGGGTGCCATCACCAAGACCATCCTAAGTCAGACATCTGGGACTTCTGGGGCTTCACACCCACCTGCACTTATGACAAACAGGTATGCATTGGAGATCTCACTACCACTTAAGGTTCAGTAATTCTGGGAAGAAATCATGGAATAAAAGCCAGAGCCAAATTTGTGATTGTGAGTTTATTATAAAGGATTCAGTCAGAACCAATCAAATGAGAGGGTGCGGTGGATAGAGTTGGGAGGGTCCCAGACAGGGAGCCTCTGTACTCTGTGCTTGGGGATCAGGCTATGTCGCCCATTCTGCACATAGATGAGTTCACTCACCAAGAAGCTCAGCCAAACATTGGTGTTTAGAGTGCTGATCGTGATTTCATTACTTGGATGTGATAAGTTGAGTCACTGGCTACAAGTCTGAATTCAACACCCAGTCTTCTTCTCTATAAAGGCTGAGCCAGGCCCATTTAACCTCAGCTCTCTAATTACATGGTTGGGCTGCCAGCAAGGTGGTCTTTATTAGAAAACTAGGGTCTCACCATGAATCATGTCAAAACATGAACTACCCAAGTTCACCATGAATAACAAAGATATTTCTGCAGTTTGAGCATTCTAAGAACTAAAGATCTCTGTCCCAAGAGTTTTAAGAAAAGTCAGACAAACTGATATACAGAAAAAATACATTAGAAATCTTTAAGGGTAGAGAGAAAACACACGTCTGAATTTTCAGTGGTTCCTGGGTGCATTAATCCTCATGTATTTCTGTAAAGCAATTTTACTGACACATTTGCTTTAAAGATGGATAAATAAGTCCAAATAAAGTTAGTAATGTTGCACAGAACATGAAGATCCAACTAGTAATCATAAGGTGGAGTTTAAAATCAAGCATTCTAAGTATCAATCATAAGCACTTTGAAGATATGGGAAGAATTGTCAGAAGGGATAAGGACAGAGATAAGGATGCCTTAAATACTTGATTATTTTTCTTATCTGAAAATGCGGGATGAGATTGTGTTTGCCCAGAATACAAGAGAGCTGCAAGGATCTAAGAGATTTCTTCTCAGTGTGACATCTGATTCCTTTTCTGGTTTTCTTCTTATTTACTTAGGAAAATTATGCATAATTTCTATGTCAGGCTTGCAACAAGCATTGGAAATACAGAAATGTACATAATACCCAGGCTTCTTCAATGTGAGCAGACAGTAAACAACAGATTGCAATGTGATGGGGTTCTGAAGCAATGGAAGGAAGTACTCAGAGCCAGCACTCAGAAAGAACACATTGGTTAAGTGGGAAGCTCAGGAAAGGCTGGAGGGAGACTACAGAAGCTAGAGCTCCCAGTTGCAGTGAGTGGGAAAGGGCCACTGGACTCACCATTAGCCTCGCCATTCTAGGAGGCAAATAGATGCTAGTGAGGCTCATAGCGCAGCATTTTGAAGCTTCTTTTTCGGTCTGGATTTGGCTAGTCTTGGAGTGTGAGAGTTCAGGGCCTAGCAGTGACAAGTGGACGTGTGTGTGCTGAAGGTTCCTTCAAGGTTTCTCATCTGTAAAATCACGATGTGGACTCCTTCAGTGATTCCTGGGGTTCTTTCCAAGTCTAACATTTCATAGTGTTTTGAGCCATTATGAAGAATGTTTTGCAAAGCAAATGAATAGTGTAAACAAGATTATAAAGAGATTGTTTGCCTTCTTAAGGGACCAAGCTTTTCTAAAGCATGTCAGAAACATTCATTTGCATATAAACAGCACAGATTTATAGAAGCAGAAGTTTGTTTTCTTAGGTTTTTCAGTAAGTTAATTATAAATTAATCACTCATTAACTTTGCTAGTCTATGTGTATTAGGAAGTAACAGACTTGTGTTCATTTTAATTGCCCTATACTTTTCAAAGCCCTCATATCTGTTCATAATAACTACATTTTCTCTGAATTATCCCGACATTTCTTAAATTCTTCCTTTATCCCATGGATTGTAAATATTTGGGATTTTTTTCCCCAAGAAAATTTGTATCAACTTATCTCTGCCAATCGGACATCATGTGAGTCCTGCCGCCTTGTGTCCCCTTTTATTGAAATGAGAAAGTACACCTAGTGTAGTGTGGCATAGTGTCAATAGAAGAGAATACCTGTTCCAATACAAAGACCTCACCTGCATTTGTAGCATCCATTTTTCATTAAATACATTGGGCTGCTGCTTTTCCCTACTCCTTGTATCAATTAATCTATATGGAATTCCACTCAATATTATCATTTTGCAAGTATTTTATTGCTTCAGACGACTGCATTTAAGCCTTGAGGGCCACTCTGGGATGGTTCCCTGCCCAACACAGTTCCTCTCTCTGTGCCTCATTCCCTTCATCTACAAACTTTTTCTTCTCACCTTTCATTTCCAAACTCCTTCACTCTCATGATGTTCCTCCTTCTGAGGCATAGAGCACACTGGACACCTTGCCATAAGCATAGCCACTCTTCAGTTACAGCATGGGTGTTTCCTTGACATTTTGTTCTCCATTTTGAGATAGTTGTAGAAACTATTCCACGTACATTTTGTTGTGCTAGGGAACGTTCAGGACAGGGAGGCTGCAAGCTCTTAAGGAGTAAGAGGAGCAGGGCAGCAGAGGGGCAGAAGAGAGCAGGCATGGACTGGAATTATACCTCACAAGAGGTAAGTTCAGGAACCTCCTGTGATTTCACCTCAGGGAATTCTGAACAGGATTCCTGACCCAAAAAAAAGAAGGTCCTGAGGCAAAGATAGCAACTAAATCTTCAGTGACCTCTGTGAGGTCACATTTTCACTTTCTCCAGCAAGTGATGGGAACTCAGAGAAGCACAGAAACACAGGTGTGATGAACTAGCAGAGCTGGCTGCCAGACTACTGGTTGGCGAGCGGTAAAGCGGCGATGCCTTGGCCAGGGTTGCCCAGGAAATAACTGTCTAAGAGTGAAAGAGGTGAAAAGGTCTGTTATTAACTAACTGCAGACTGAGGAAAAGAAAAAAGAAAAAAGAGTCCACCCTGGGGGAGAACCCTAAATTTCTGAATTGAAATTAGAGAATGCAGGAAAAGAAAGAAGTGTTCAGTTTGGGAAATATAATTTAGCTCACTTTATTATTATAATATCTTAGCAAATTAAACAAAGATCTTAAATCCTTAGATCCATCACTGCTCAGGCAATAGGATGAATAAGCTGAAACCTATGGCTGTCTAGGAACATAGCTGTAGAGAGCAACCTGGAAAGTGGCGCTTCCTGTGTGACAGATTTTGCTCATGTCACATCATGAGCCGCAGCCTAGGAGGCTTCTTGATTTTGGTCAGCATTAACTTGCTGTAGTCATAAAGTAGTCATCCTCATGACTAGGATGCTCTGCTTTATTTCTTAATTGCTTTACTGAACAGTTCAAATTAAGTGTTGAACAAATAAAACAAGCTTTGCTCTTTGTATTCCTTGCAAACGGACATTGTTAAAGAACCTTCTCTGCCCCTCTCCCCAGTGTGACAACATCTCTGTAATACTGCATACGTTCTGGTCATTTTTAAAAATATTTTTTTTAATTTTTTTTTATGCCTTTCCTTTTTAATTTCTTCTTTAGACTTCTTACACTAGGGAGACTATACGATGTTTACATATGTAGGTCTCATTTATTTCACTTATAAGTATATGTTCAATATACATCCATTTATATATGAAGTCTTCCAGTTTATCATTCTTTATGGCTGAGTAATATTCCATTGTATAAAAAAAATAATAACATTTTGGGATCCAAATAATATCTATGTGCACTCAGTGCACTTCAATACCATAAAGCTTGGTCCTGTTATGGTTGGATTGAATCAAAGAAAGCTTAGACTCATATAAGAATG
>PVKN010025028.1:0-14246 GCA_004027915.1 Capromys pilorides | reverse complement strand
CTTATATGGTGTATCAACTTTTCAACTCTACAATTTCAAATAAGTGAATACGAAAAATTTAAGAACTATATGTGAAATTAGAAGTGTAAATAACAGTCATATTCATTCCATTTGTATTTTTATTTATTCTCTTATGTTCTAAGAGTAGTTTTATTCTCAATATTTTACCTAATATATAATAAAAATGTCTGTATAATGTAGCAACTACAAAAATAAAAAGGAAAATGCCTCAGTGGTGTCCCTGGCTCTGGTCTTCATCCCTGGGCCCCCTATCAGAACTTCCCAATTGTCATCGACTGGGTGGGAGGTTTGGAGGCTACAGTCGTTTTTATTACACTAGAAGACCAGACTGAGATTGCCTTCCAAAGAAAACTGGGCTGCATGGTTGGGGAGAGAAATTTGCAGAGGCAGAAGCAGAAGGCTAGAAATACAGAAGCCAAGTGGCAGCGTGTCCTTTGAGGATTGGCTCTTAAAGAAGCGGAAGTCCCGCCTCTTCCGGGCCAGAGGCAGTTAAAAGAGTAACGGAAACTGCTAGTGTAAACTGGTGGTTTAAACTGTCAGGACGCCACACCAGCCCATGTCCCCAGGGGGTCGTTTTCTGTTATAAGATTTAGGTGTTGGTTTGAGGCTTATGATTGAGAATTGCGGATTCTGAAAGCAGCAAACTGGAGAACATAGTTGTGCAAATATGAATCAAGGCGAAGCATTCATGAGGAATCATTAGTAGCCAATTTTACCAAGAAGAATGTGAAAGCCAGGCCTAAACAGTATCTTTGGAAAGAGCTGCAGTCAGGCATTTATACAGAAACAATCTGTCTTTATAGCCTTTCTTCTCTAGCTTTTGGTAGGGTTGGCGCAGGTCAGCTGATTTTGTTTTTGACAGGTTACATAAATTTTTGTGCCCCCACTTGGCTCTCAAGGTGTTTCTGACTGACCATCACTGTGCCAGTTGTTGGTCTATCTGCTCCCACGTTGAAGGGAGAGTGGTTTGTGATTTCGACCTAGTGGTACAGCCAGCTCTGAGCAACACGTTTTAAAAGGAACAGACCTTAGGTCTCACCTAAACCAACCAGAGAAACCGAATAGATGAATATTTTCCTTACAAGTTTCATGTTTCACAAATTTTTTGACATATCATCACCTCCCAGTGTAGAAATCTTTTGTATTTTTTCATGTTTTACTTTTGTAACAAGTTTATGAGCCACTTGAGTTTTCTAAAATTCCTAGCACACTTTTTCATCTTAAAGTTAGCTTGGATTTTATATTTTCATTGCAGCTGCTTGAATAAGAGACTTTTGAGTAACTTTGAACAGTAAATTATATTGGCACCAGTACAAAGCAGAACAAAGATGTTACCTTTTAACTGGGGTAGACAATACCTTAAAACTTTAAATAGGGGGGACAGGGGAAAGAACTGAGGGGCTGTTGGGTGGAGGGCAGTTCTGAGGGTGAGCCCCTGGGAAGTGGTGGTGAATCCTGCTGAGGAAGGGCCAGGCTGGGCTCCAACAGAGGTGGTGGGAACATGGGACTATGTGCATGAGAGAAAGAGAGAGAGAGAGAGAGAGAGAGAGAGAGAGAGAGAGAGTCTCTCTCTTATAGCCATGTTTCCCTGGAGCTCTGCCTTATTGTGTACATCTCAAATAGTAATCACATCACATACTGGAAACAGCACAGACCAGCCTCTGTGGGGGCAAGCCTTAGAATACCAGGCAGATAAGCAACAGCAGCAGCTCTGGCTCTGGGGGGAACACAGTGGAGGCTGCAGCTTCCGGATGATGCCACAGTCCTGTTGTAGGGTCAGAAGGGATTGGAGATGGAGCCTGGGCAGCTCTTCATCAGGGCTCAGTTTTAGCAAGACCTTAGAGATCCTCAACAGGAATGGCTGCAGGCATCCCTAATGAGGCTGGTGGCATTTGTGCTGAAGGCCGCAGGCCACCTACTGCCATTCCTTTTCACGTGTGGGGGGAGGTGGCGCCTGAGGGCATCCCACTTGGCATGGAGCTTTGCCCAGCGTTGCGAGGAGTTGGCCCAGAGGAGATGCTGTCTGTGGTTTTCTATGTGGCCAGCTTGCTTTTCTTGTTTTGTTGGACTTCTGTTCACCTTTATTATAATCTGAGCTTCTCCTGGGGCTATGGTGGATCCAGGGTTAGTGGTTAAATATTGTGTAGGTAAGGTGACATGAATTGTGACCTGAATCTTTGAATTTGTTCCAAAAATATCTGTTGTTGTTATTATTATTATTATTATTTTTTGATACGGGGTCTCACTACACAATTCGAGGCCTCATAGTGATCCTCCTACCTCAGCCTCTCCAGTGCTGGGATTACCAGCATTCTCTACCATGCTTGGTTTTGGTGACCAGCATGGCACAGCATGCAGTATCAGGGACCAAAATTGGGTCCCTGCTCTTGTCAGGCAGGCCCTTAGATCACAGCTATCTCCGCAGCCACCCAAAGTTGTCTTCCTGAATGACTATCCCAATTGATCTTGCCTATTCAAATGGGTAGTGTTTACCACGCCAAATGTGTCCTTTCTCCACAATTGTCTAAAACTTGTTTGCTAGTGTGGTCTTCTATATTCTGTCATGAAAAGGTTGAGAGTGCGCCTTCAGAAACACACGTACCGAAAGGTCACCAGAGCATCAGTCCTACTGTGCCTCAGTGAGTAGCACCATCATGCCATAAAAGCTCACATTATTTCCTTCACTTCAGTTTGTACAAGATTGTCAGATGTTCAGATCCTTTGTGAGCCTCTTCTCTTCTCCTCCTCTCTAGAACACTTACAACGTCCAGATGAACGGTAATAGCATCTCAGCATTTGTCATGTGTCACGTGTATGTTACATTGTGTTACAAAGGAAATAGTTACAAGGTAATGCCAGCAAATAGTCGTGACAGATATAGCACTGTTTCAAAGTTTTTGCTCTGTTGCTGGTTGAACCTATGGGATGCACAACCCGTAAATATGGGGGATTCTTGCTGCATGGAATAACTCACAATGAAAGGCATGACACAGTTGCATGACTCAGTATCCTATGTCCATTTTTCACATTACTTAACTCATTTATTCATTCAACAGATATTAAGCTTTTATGAGTTATGATTAAAATACAGCAAATGTTTAAATTTTAAAATCATTACCATAAAAAAAGACTTGACCCTAATCTTCTAAAATAGGTCCCTTTGTTTTGATCATACTTTCCCCATCTTTTGGCCACCTCTGGAAGATTTCTTTTTTTTATTACTTTTAATAAGAAATAACATTGAGACACTTTCAAAACATGTTAGTAGGACAGCTGCAATAATTGATGCAATGCATATTGCTGTCTTCATAGTAGTTGTTCAGAGTACAAGATGCAGACATGATAACTTTTCTAAATTGTACTATTGATACAAATTTTCTAATTTGTACTATTTGTACAAATATTTCTTCTCACTGAACTAAGAGAAAGTAGTTGTATACATAGAGCATTAGTCCATAATAGCAGTGAGTTATCAGCAGAACTGGCAATGTTGGAAGCTGTTGACTTGAGCCTTTTACAGCTCATCGTACTTATCTGGCTTTACTTTTTATGCCTCATGGTTAAACTTTCCTGCTGGGTGAAGTCCAAGTTAAAATAGGACCTATGTAACAAAACATGTAACTTTTGTATCTGATAAGGTCAGTCAAATCCATTCAGGATTTGATTTGAACCATGAAACCATGTACAGTGTTTTGTAAAACTTTTGTGATTGTCAGCCACCTGGATGAGTCACAGCCATTGCTTGACCAGTTTGCTCTCTGTGAAAGCCTGAGAAAATGTTTTCTCTCTAGGTGACTCTCCTTAGGCACACTATATATCATTGATCCCTCTCCTCTGTGGCCCCAATAATCTCCTTGAGCAGAAAATTTGGGACACCACTGAGTTATAGATGTCACAGCACAGGTTCTCTTTATGTCCTGAGTCCTCACTGAGCTTGAAGGGCTAGGGCCAAAATATTGGCTATCCTTGTAGCCCTTTTTTTTCTCTAATTTCGTGTTCTACAAACTTAGCTCTGGAAGATTTCTTTCATAACTATTTCATGAGCACTTTCAACTGCCCTGGCTTGGCTGTCTCAGTGCATAGAATGGAGGCAAAACATTTACTTTTCATAGGGTTTGACTTTGAGGAAGAGCCGTCAGTTACATAGAGCTAAACCTGGTTAATAAGACACAACACCATGCTGTTGTAAGCCCCTCCTCTCTGCAGAGGCAGTAAGCAGCAGCCTTCACTGTGTTTTTGATCATGCCTTATGTGGACACTGAAAGGGAACTTTCCAAGAGCTGCTTCAGAAAGTAGCAGAAACCTTTAGCCAAACACGCTGCCTGCTACCTAAACGTTTTTATTAGTTCAAGAAAATTGTGTTAAATTTCAGTATTCCTAGCTTTGTTCTTAGCAGCACACACCCAGAGACCAAGTAGGAGAACCTCCTCCTGCCCCTCCCCCAGAGCCAGTGCTTTCTGACCATGCTGGAGCTCTCCAGGAGGAAACAGTGAGCTGACATGCCTCACAACGGGCTGACAGGGTCAGGAAATGCAGTTTGGAGATGGCAGGTGTTGAGGTTATGTCATAGGCTGGAGCTGCTCCAAAGAAAGCCAAACATACCCTCCCAGGCCCCAGCACAGCACAGCACAGAGCGAAGCCACTACCTGTGTTGAGAAAAGATCTTTCATTAGGATTCAGCAGGTGTCAGAAGAGAAAAACACTGCCCTTACCCTACCCTGGATGTGCTTGTGTGAGACAGAACAGGATTGCCTAGCCCTGTATGGCTGACTGGGGAACATACTCCTCTAAATAGTGGGTGGTCTGTGAGGCTCCAGCCTCCATGGGCCTTCTGTGGAGCTGACCAGTGAAGGACTCAGGGTCCTGGTGTGGGAAGGCAGGATTTGTTGCCTATCTGCATTCAAATTTCCATGTGCAGGATGGCTACTGTGCTTGAGTCCAGCCTTTTGCCATAGACCGTATTGTTCATCATTCTCTTCTGCGGTGATAAGGAAGAGTTGTGATAGGAGCGCCTGTCGATCTGGGGTCCCCTCTGTGCAGCTGTTTCTTTGAGGATGAAAATGCACTGTGTGGCCTGAATTCCTCTTCCAGGGTCTGTCCAACAGTGGCCATGAGCACCTGAGCTTCAGGGTACTCACTGCCCATGAAGGGTCTGTGGCTTGAGCCTGACCTTCGACCTTGGATAGTGGCTGCTGAGGGCTTGGCTTGCTTCGGAAGCTGCGCCTTCCCTCGTGTTCATTGAGCAGTGTGTGCTCCGGAAGGTTCCTTACTGTGCTCCCAGTGGTGCCTTGTAGGTGCTACTTTCTTTTCTTTCAGGAGCAGAGATTTCCTCTGCATGGTGTCTCTTTCATCGACCACCTCAGCCCTTCTGTTCAACAAATATTTCTTCCATCCCTCATGGCTTGGGCTTCTCGAAGTTTCTCTCTTGAGAGGGACATTTTGTTCTTGCTGACCATTAGGTGCAAGGTTTTGGGCATCTGGGTCCCTTTGGTTCCTGGCTCATCGTGTCCCTCATTGAGAGTTTGACTATCGAACAGGTGATGTGCTATCAGCAGATGCTCCTGAGGTGTAGGGAAAAGGGCCCCACAGGCCTGGCTGTGTTCAGTGTGCAGCGTTATCAGTGCATCACCTTGTTGAAAGGGCTCATTATTGCAAAGACTTGCAGGTTGAACTAAGAGGCTGGGTCTTGAGGCTTGTGTTTGTGTTCTGTCCGTGGAGAGCCAAGCATGGGACTTCTTCCTCCTACTAAGCAGATACATTGGGTACAGGGAGGATTTCACTGGGTCCCAGGCATGTGTAACTTTCTCAGACTCACATTAAGATGTGGGAAGGTTGGCTTCACCCTGCCTTCCTTCGTTGGGTCCATAGGGTGTCTTCTTCTTAGTCTCTACCATCTCCTTGATGTCTCTGGCCCCTAAGAATGGAGATCCTTCATTCACTTCCCCCACTGACACACAAAGGGCGGGACCTCTGGAGACCACAACTCCTCTCTCCTGGGGCTCAGACTTGCCCATCCTGGGATTAGACTTGGGCCAAAGCCATCTCTCCCTGGCCTTGGGACAGTGTGGGGACACCAGGCTCTGGCCTCAGTGCACTGCGTGAGTGGCTGAGGAATCAGGCTGAAATAGTGGTGTGGACCTTGTGTCCTAGAAGTTTCTGTGATGTGTCCCCTGGGAAATGGACATTCTGTCAGGCCTGGGATATTTCTGGGTTCCCTGGCTTGTGTTTTCTGTGGTCTGGCTGCCTTGCTCTGCAAACGAGAGGTTTGCTAAAGCCCACAGTGATCTCTGGCCTGCTTATCCTGGTGTCTTTCTCCCTATGCAGATATAGGTGGACCTGGGAGGGCAGCCCAGGTGTGAGTAGTCTATGAAGGCGTCACACCAGTTGTTCCTCATGCTTAGTGTAGATAACATCCACTGGGCGCTTGAAAGTGGGCTTGTTTTCCTAGCTGCCCCTCACCTGTTTCTCAGCAGGTTGGGTAGAGCCTTTCTGATGTTTTCTGAACACAGGGGGTGATATTCTGTTTTTTTCTTGCTCCTTCAAAGATTTGTGTTGTAGATGTGGATTAGCAGGTGAAAGAGGCTGTTGCTTCACAGTCTGAATAATGGGAACTGAAAACTCCCAGGCTTTAGCTGGCGGTGAATGGCAGGGTACCACTGGAGGAGGAGCAGAACACCACTGGGCCTGTTTCTGACACATGTAGGGGCTTGCCTGAAGGCACGTTTGGGGGCCATGCTTGGATCTGGATCTCTTGGTGGACCAAGAACAGGGTGGGAATGTGCTGTGTGCAACATTAACTTGAATGGGTGCCTGGATGCCATTCCAGAGCCCATTTTGGGTAATGGGAGAAAACTGAGGAGGCACAAGGCACTGGGATATTATCCACCAGGGACTCACTGCACACCCCTGGGGGCCCCGGAAAAGCTGGCTCCCTTTCTGTTACCAGGAGTGCCCAAGACCCTAGTCTAAAAGAGCTCTTCTGAAACAAGATCTGTCTTTGTTGATCCTTATTATTTTCATTTTTTTTGCCCAGGGGTGTGAACATATTCCTCAGAGAGCACAGGAGGACGTCTTGTCTCTGTCCTTAGTGTTCTTCCATGCCTTCAGGTCCACCAATCTGGAGATTAGCATCTCCAGAGTTTTGTGACCCTCAGGACTGAGGAAATGGGAACGACCATCCTCTGTCTGCAAGGGATGCCTTCCAGGAATGACAGTGCTCTCTGGAAACAGAGTAATGTCTTTCCCCACGCCCCATTCAACTTCTGCAAAAGTGGAGCCTCACAAGGCTTTCAGGTGGACCTGACCCTGGAAGAGCCCTGAGATGGAACATCCCAAGGGACAAGACGCTTGCTGGAATTTTGGGGGGGACAAGGGGAGGGTTGTTGGGTAGACAGCAGTTCTGGGGGATGGGCCCTGCTGGGCATGGGGATGAATCCACTGAGGAAGTGCGATGATGGAGCTGGGCTGAGGTGATGGGGAGGCCATGGGACCAGAAGAATGGGACCTGGAATAGGAAAGGAACCAGGAATGGGATTGAAAGGCATCCCAAGGACCCAGAGGCTCTGGTGGTGAAGAGACCCCCAGAAATGCCTGTGATGAGGAGATACTGAGGTCTTCAGACCTGGTGACAGGGTTGAGGTTGCAGGGGCCAGGTGCTCAGTGAAAGGAGCCTGGGAATCCAGCGAGGATGAGCCAGTGACTAAACCATTCTCTGAAGACCACCTCCTTGGTTTGTGAACTCTAGCAGATGCTGGCTGTGGTGTCTCATCGGGGTCATCTCTTAAGAGCTGGTAAATTCTGCTGCTATGTGGGAGATTCTGTAGGTGGCTAAAGAAGACAAAAGGAGCCAACTTCAGTCTGGAGCTAATGGGGCCTAGAGATCTGGCAGGTGAGCAGGCAAGCCCAAAGGTGGGCCATGCCTCTGCATTGTCCAGTGCTCTGACTACAAGCCCTTGCACCCTAGGCTCTCCTCAGAGCCCACTCTATCCTCGCAAGCCCCTCCTTCATCTCAGCCCAGGAGCCTCAGCTCACATCAGAGTCCCATCCCCCCAACCCTCCACCCCTTAGGAGGCAGACACAGAAGTGACAAATTTCTTACCTAGGCCAGTGTGAAGCCAGGTCACCCATGCCCTCTCCTTCCTCCCAACAGTCTCTATGAGGTGGGAATCTGTAGCAGGAATGGTTTTAGTGGAGCAGCGACAGGCCTGATATTCCTCCAGAGGCTGAAGTGAATGTCTCTCTGGGAAAAACCTAGAAAACCAGCCGGAGAATGCATACATCGCTGTCCAAAACTATATAATTAGAACAAGTCGTGGGAGAGTCAGAAGGGGACAAGGCTCCTCCATGCCCGCTGACCTCTGTGCTCTTCATGAGCTTCCTATGCAGGGCAGTTGGCAGGTCATCTCAAAGAAGATATGGCCTAGCTAGGGGAAGCAGCTGTGTACTGCAGAACGTGGAGGTCCCCCATGAAATCCCGGCAGCATTGGCCCCCAAATCCAGCTCTCCTTTTCCTGTACACCACTGTGGAAGGAACTCGCTGGCCAAAAAGTGTTTCAGGAGGACCCCACTGGCTGGATCTTGAGTCTTGGGTTTGGTCTCTTCCCATGGACCTAAGCATGAGAGTTATGGCTCCTGCAGTGCGAAAATTCTGGATGCAGGAAAGATTTCATTGGGTCCCTGACATGATGTGCGTGTATTTGTCCCCCCAAAGCCTCATGCAGTCATCAAGCCATAGTTGTACAGTCTATGATTAATTCATGATCCACAGCTGGGATTATGGGTCTGAGTATGGCTGGGATTATGAGTGTAAGTGCTACACCCAGCCTGGGGTGGATTGCCTGAATGTAACAGAGAGACTTACTCTCTCTAGCCATTGTTGCTGCTACTTCTCCATTTTGTTCTCTGCTCTTTGTCGCCTCCACAAGAGGCTGCTCTCTGCCTTGGAGCTGGCCACGCATGGACTGAAACATCTGTAACTGTGAGCTAACTAATCTTTCCTTCCTTCATTTTGGCTGTTGAGTATTTGTCCCAGCAATGAGAGAAAAGTAACCAAGACAGTCATAGTCATGTGTAACTTCTCAGACTCATGTAAATATTTGGGGAGGTTGACCTCACCCTGCCTTCCTTCATTGGGTCCATAGGGTGTCTTCTTAGTCTCCACCATGTCTCTGGCCCCTGAGAATGGAGATCCTGCATTCGCCTTCCCCGCTGACACACAAAAGGCAGGACGTCTGAAGACCACAACTCCTCTCTCCTGGGGCTCATGCCTACCCATCCTGGCACTGGACTTGGGTCAAGGCCCCCTTTCCCTGGCCTTGGGACAGCATGGGAACAACAGGCTCTCCCCTCAGTACACTGCATGAGGGGTGTAGGAGTCAGGCTGCTCACCGGTCTGTTGGAGCCACCTCTGAGTGTCCACACTTGTCACCCCACAGAGTCTTTATCCGCTGTTTGCATGTGCTCCCTGAGAGAGGACTCTGTTTTGAGAAACATCTGCAGGGACTTGATGTTCGTGGCATTGACCTTCTCTCCTGGAATTTTCTGTGATACTTTCCTTGAGAAACTGATATTCTGGCAGGTAGAGTCTGCTTTGTGGATAGCTGAGTTAAGGACTTCGTGGCAGGCTGTGGAAGCAAAGAGACTCGAGCGAGGTTCAATTTGAAGTTACACGTGACCTTGTGGACCTTCAAGGCTGAGCCGCATCTGTGCCAGACCCAGAAATTTTCTGTATGTGCTTCCAGCATCTGTTAAGTCCCAGGATCGAGGTGGGAGACCTCCTGCTTGTGCCTGCCAAGCTGTGAACCCTTCATGAGGGTTTCCATGGGGTTTTGTGATTGCAGGAGATGAGCAGGCATCATGAATGAATAACACCCCTAGGGACTGTGCCTCTAGCCTGCTCAAGCTTCCCTCTTGGATGAACTACGCTGGGCCTTTTAGCCTCTTAAGTCTAGATCACTGGCTGAATAACTTCTGAAGGGCCCTACTTGCTTCCTTTGCATGCTCGACCCCCTTCCTTTGAGTGCTCCACCCCCTTCCTTTGAGTGCTCCACCCCCTTCCTTTGAGTGCTCCACCCCCTTCCTTTGAGTGATCCACCCCGTTCCTTTGAGTGCTCCCTCTTCAGCATTCACTGTGGAGCTTTGCAGGCCCTGAGACAGGTGGTTCAGGGCCTAGCCCTGGTCCTTGCCTGTCTGTTTCCAACTTGGCTTCTGGAAGTCTTGACCTGGGGTTTTCTATGACTGCCCTTTCTCTGAAAACAGAGAGATTGGGTAAAGCCCACAGTTGTCTCTGGCCTGCTTATCCTGGTGTCTTTCTCCCTATGCAGAGACAGGTGGACCTGGGATGCAGCCCAGGCGTGAGTCGTCTATGAAGGCGTTGTACCACTTGTTCCTCATGCTTAGTGTAGATAACGTCCACTGGGCAATTGAAAGTGGGCTTGTTTTCCTGGCTGCCCCCTCACCTGTTTTCCAGCAGGTTGGGTAGAGCCTTTCTGATGTTTTCTGAGCACAGGAGGTAATACTCTGTTTTCTTCTTGCTCCTTCAAAGATTTGTGTTGTAGATGTGGTTTAGCAGATGAAAGAGGCTGTTGCTTCACAGTCTGACTAATGGGAACCAAAAATTCCCAGGCTTCAGCTGGTGGCAAATGGCAGGGTACCACTGGTGGAGGAGCAGCACACCGCTGGGCCTGTTTCTGACACATTTGAGGGCTGGTCTGAAGGCATGTTTGGGGGCCATGTTTGGATCTGGACCTCTTGGTGGACCAAGCACAGGGCGGGAATATGCTGTGTGCAACATTAACTTGAGTGGGTGCCTGGATGCCATTCCAGAGCTCATTTTGGGTAATGGGAGAAAACTGTGAGGAGGCACCAGGCACTGGGATATTATCCACCAGGGACTCACTATGCACCCCTGGTGGCCCCAGAAAAGCTGGCTCCCTTTCTGTTACCAGAAGTACCCAAGACCCTAGGCTAAAATAGCTCTTGTGAAACAAGACGTTGCTTTACTGTTCCTTTTTTTTTTAGCCCAGGGGAGTGAACATATTCCTCAGAGATCACAGGAGGACATCTTGTCTCTGTCTTTAGTGTTCTTCCACGTCTTCAGGTCCACCATTCTGGTGATTAGCATCTCCAGAGTTTTGTGACCCTCAGGATTGAGGAAATGGGAACGACCATCCTCTGTCTGCAGGGGTGCCTTCCAGGAATGATGGTGCCCTCTGGAAACGGGGTAGTGTCCCCTGCCCACCCTTAGGATTCAACTTGTGCAAAGCTCGAGCCTCACAAGGCTCTCAGGAGGACCTGACGCTGGGAGAGCCCTGAGATGGGATAGCCAGAGGGACAAGAAGTGATATTGCTAGAAGTGGGGTGGTTGGAGGTGGGGAGGTTGCGGTTGGAACTAAGGGTTAAGGAGATAAAGAGAGGGTTGTTGGGTGGACAGCAGTACTGTAGAATGGGCCCAGCTGGGCGTGGGAATGAATCCTACTGAGGAAGAGCAAGAGCCAGGTTACGTTAGGTCTGACGTGGCAGGGAGGCCATGGGACCAGGAAGATGCGATGAGGAATAGCAAAGGGACCAGTGACGGGGCTAAAAGGCATTCTAGAGGAATCAAAGCCTCTGGTGGTAATGAGGCCTTCAGAGGGCCAACAAAAATTCAACCACAGCTCAGCAGAATTTGTGGGATGCAATGAAAGCCGTTCTCAGAGGGCAACTTAAGGCAGTGAAGTCTCACATGAGGAAAGCAGGATAAGAGCAGGAAGTACCCTAATGCTGCACCTCAGCCTTCTGGAACTAGGTGAGCAAGCCAGCCCCAAATGACAAGGGAGGAAAGCATAAAGATCTGAGCAGAAATTGATGCAACTGAGATTAAGAAAGATGAACTTGAGGATTTTATAGGTAGATGGGTGCGAGGAAACGCTTTACTCATATGTGAAATAAAACAGACCCTCATGTATAAAGGTTATATTATCTCCCTAGCAGAAGAACCTGAAAGAGTAAAATCTGAAAAACACAGTAGCTATACTAAAAGAGAGGGGAACTTGGCAAAAGGAATAAACAATTGCAATGAGGGAAAGGAGAAAAGAAAGGGAAAAGAAGGGCAAAAATCACGCATGTGTATGTGCAGGACAGCTAAGACGATTGCACTACCAAATTTCATCAGTTTTTCTCATTGATATTTGAAGGTAGCAGCTAATGCTTAAAGTTTGCCCTTTGGCCAATTTTGCACGCTTATATCTGGTAATCTGATCAGCTACACAGCTGACAGCAGCATGCAATGTAACTACCACTGCCAAATACCTAGCTTATTTTTTTAAATTATTCATTATTTCTAATGTCTTAGCTATTATTTTTTATTCTCTCTAAAATATAAAACAAACAAATGAAAAGACAAGTGACTTCTGCATGCCACTGTACATGCCTGTAATCCCAGGACTTGTGAGGCTGAAGCAGTGAGTTCAAAGCTGACTGGTGCTAGAAAGTCATTTCTAAGCCACCCCAAGCTATAGAGTGAGAGCCTGCCTCAAAAAGAAAAGAAAAAGAAAAGGAAATCAGACACAAGAAGAAGAGGAGGACCAGGAATGCAGGGCGGTGGTAGAGCAGGCGCCAAGCAGGGTGATGCTGTGAATTCAGGACTGAACATGGACCCCAAGTGAAGATGAAGGATTTGGAGGAAAGAGAACTCTTGGCTTCAGAAACATTTTAAGGTTTCTTGTATTGAAAAGGAGACAATTTAGGCAGGTGCCGCAACTGGGGATTTGATCCCTGGTGTGCTGTGCCGGCCCTGACCCCAGGGCCTGCTGAGATAGCTATTGAGACTGGGCATGGTGGCGCGTGCTTGTAATCCCAGCACTTGAGAGGCTGAAAACAGGAGGGTGGCCGTGAGTTGGATCTGTGCAGTGAGACCCTGTAGACCTTGTACTAGAAGTACAAAATAAAAGATGATACAAAAGTGGATGGGGAAGTATCACAGGAGAGGAGTGGATAGGAGAAACTAGGTCCTGAGAGAACTACACAAATATGTCACATGTATGTAGATATATTAAACCCATCATTATGTAGAACATATAGGCACTAATAAAAATACAGAAAACACTTGTACACTCTTGGTAAATTGAATTTGGCAGTTGTTTTAGAAAACAATATGAGGAGTCCTCAAAAAACTAAAGCTAGAACTACCACAGGATACAGCAGTAGCACTTCTGAGTGTTATTGTCTCAGACCCTTCCACCCCCTGCCTAGCCTCTGTCCCTGACCTGCAGCCTGCCTCCAGCTCTTCACACCTACCTCATTTCACCCAGAAAGAGAGCAAGAACACAGATGAGAAATAAGTACACTTGACCTTATACAAGTCGTTTTTCACCTCTCCTTCTCACCAACTATAAAGAGCAGCTAAAGAGGGATGGCAAGGAGTGGAGGGGGTGAGCCGTATCCACCTTGTGGGGCTACAAAGAGCACCAACCCTAGTCGGTCATTCATTGAGTCAATCACAACGATGGGCACACTTTGGAGGTGGCATTTGGGGCTCGCTGCTCATCTGCAGAGACCTATAAGAGCACAAGTGTTTCTTGGTTTACTGAAGTGGGGCTTTGCCCAGGGCCAGGGATGGACGGTGCATGTGGCCTAAGCCTTTGATGGTGTCCACAGCAGCTTCCTGACAAGTCTTGGATAGGGCCACTCTTAGGAACACTGAAAAGTCTAGCACCAGGGGAGCTCCATGTGGGTCATGGCTAGTGAAGCTCAAACTACAAAGGGAGATTTTCCCAGCAGGCACCTGGGTCAACCCTGGGCAAGTCCGCTCCACACTGGGTGTGTCCCCTGACCACCACTGGGCTGAGTTCAGAGGAAGCTGCCTCCCAGCACCACCCTCCGGAAATCCTCAGTGTGAGCTGCGCCTCCTGGAAGCACACCCAGGGCTCCACACCTCAGCCTGCGTCCTGCCCACAGGACCTGGATGCACTGACCACCGCATTTTGCCTCCCCATGGCCGTGGCCTGCTGGGCTACCGTCAGCATCACTCCACCTCTGGAGACTCCTTTCCACCTATGAAGTGTGTGCGTGCCTTGTTTTGAACTTTCACGCCATTGTTTTACTGATGTATTTTTCCTGTAAAATAAAGAATATTACCCAGCCATTAAAATGAAGAAATCTTTTAAGTGAAGACTTGTGAAATGACAGAAGCAGGCCTGATGGTGGTGCATGCCTGTAATCCCAGCACTCCCAAGGTTGAGATGGGT
>PVKN010025027.1:0-14259 GCA_004027915.1 Capromys pilorides | reverse complement strand
AAACTGACAGAACTCACTTGTTGAGGCCAAGATGTTTTCTGAGGTTCTGCTGAGTGCTGTATGCCATGCCTCATGCAGGTGGTGATGGTAGAGGTGGGAATGAAGTACAACCTCTCACCTCTGAGAGCCCAGTTCACTGTGACAGATGGACACCAACAATGATAAAATAACGGGGAGTGTGTGATCACTCATGCCTGTAGTTCCAGCTCCTCTGGAAGCTGAAGCTGGAGGATCACAAGTTCAAGGCCAGCTGGAGAACCTTGGGAAACTGGGTCTCAAAATGAAATTAGAAAGAATGTAGCTCAGTACTCCCTGGGCTCCCAGAAGTGCAGTACATATGGACATGCCAACAATTCAAAGTGGGAAGAGAGGGAGAGGTGCAAGGGGTCTCTGGAGGGTCCCAAGATTCACTGGAGAGAGCAGTGTCAGAAAATCCTTGAGAGAGGTGGGCCTGGAAGATAGAGCAGGTGGTGGGCAAAAGCATGGATAAGGAGTGTGCTTCCTGGGTGAGGTGTGTGTGTGCTGAGAGCAGACTCTGAGGTAGGACTCACTTCACCCCCACCCCCCACCCCCAGGGAGGGGAAGGGAGAGAGGAGAGAAGTGGGCTCTGCGTGGGAGGCTACGAAGTGGAGCCAAGTGGGAGGGGGCTTTTGGGAGCCTGAGTGATAAAGGACTGATAGAGACAGAGGCTGAGCTGCTGTGGAGCAGGACGTGATTCAGTGGAAGCAAACAGCCCCCAAGGCAGCCTTGGTGAATGGCTACCTTGAGTTCAAATCCTGATGTCTCTCCCTGATGATTGTGTGCGGCAGTCAATCTTGATTGCCAATTTGATCAAATTTAGAGAAACTCAGGTAAGCAAAATTCAACTTCTGAGTGTCTATGAAGACGTTTTAGGAGAAGACTGATGTGTGAGCCAACCAACTAAGGGGGAACCCAGTAGGCTGAGAGGCTCTGTCCAGTAGGTGAGGGCTAGAGCCCAGACAGGTAGGATGTCTCAGTTACTCTTCTCTTGTTGCTGGGACAAATACCTGACTCCCAAAATGAAGGAAGGAAAGGTGTATTTAGCTCATAGTTACTGGAGGTTTTAGTCCATAGTCAGTTGGCTCCAAGGCTGAGTGACACAGGGCAGAGGGCAGCAGTTCATGGTGGCAGCACAGCAACAATGGCAACAGAGAGAAAGTCTGTCTCTGTCTCTCTTCTATTACATTCAGGTTCTCTGCCTCAGGCTGGTTGTAGCACTCACACCCATAATTCCAGCCTTACTCAGAGCCATAATTCCAGTTTGGGATCACCCATAATCCCAGTGGATCATGAGTTAATCTCAAACTCTAGAAGTGCCTGCCCCATGACTGCATGAAACTTTGGGAGGACAACTAGACACAGACCATAACATAGAAGCACAGGTGTGCATGCCTATAATCCAGCATTCAGGGGAGTCTGAGATGCAACATGAGTTTGAGGCTAACCTGGGGTACAGAGCAAGACTGTTTCAAAAAGAAAAAAAATATTGTTTTCATTGTCACAGCAGCAGAAAGCTAATTAGCGCTGAGTGATCTGGGCAAGTCATTTAATGTTTCTGGTCTCCTTTTCTCCCACGGGCTGCCATTATTTAAACCTGTGCCCCAGAGTTGAGGTGTTGGAAATTTATTCCCAATGCCATTGTCCAGAGGATGTGGCCAGGTCGTGGTGCTCCCTTGTGAATGGGGTAATGTCACATTACAGGACTTGTCTCCTTATAAAGGATGACATCCACCCCTTTCCCACTCTTGTAAATTCCCTGTCATTGGTCTTGAGGCAGCAAGAGGGTCCTCTGTGCACATGTGCTTGGGGCCAGGCATGGTGGTAGGAGAATGGCGAGCCAGTGTCTGCCATCCCAGCACTTTGGGAGGCTCAGACAGGAGGACCACAGGTTCAGGTCCAGATGGCACAGCTTAGAAAGTTGGCTTGACCCTGTCTCAAAAATAAAAAAATAAAAAGTTCTAGGGATGTAGCTCCATGCAAAGTCCATGGATTCAGCCCCCACTACTGAAAAAGCAAAATGACCCTCACTCAACATGGCCCCTGGCGCTTGGACTTCCTTGTCCACAGCCATGTAAACTTCCATTGCTTATGCATTACCTAGTCTTTAGCATTATGTTATGCCTACAGAAATGGACTGAGACCAAGCCTTGTAGAAATGTTGGGAGGACACTGGAGCTCTCAAGGTGTGTAGCTAGTGTCTGGTGGACATTCTATTAGGTGCTCAAATTAGGGACCCATTAGGGTGATCTTTTCTTATATAATAAAAACTAGAATGACACTGAAGAAATCACCCCAGGCAGAAGAACACAGCATGTTAATTATTAAATATCTAAATATCTTAGTTTAAATTCTGTTTGTGTTTAGAATATAAATTTCAAAGAGTCCATTTCAACTCTAGAGGCATTAAGGGTGGTCTCAGGTGAGCTCAGTGGGTGTTTCAATATTCTCAGAAAAAATACATTTTACCTAACTTGAACATAAATGTACATAGACATATCAAGAGATGGAGAAGAGTCAGACACACATTCTAAATTTTAATGCATTTTAATAAATAGTTAAGATCCATGTATTCCTTCTTCCAAGTTTCAAAACTGTTAGTTTGGGACTCATTATTCTGTGGTTTTCAGGTAATGAGACTTGAGATGTTTTATGCAGAACATGAATGAAAATGCCACCTGTTCAGCTGAGAGATGCTGAGTACAGATTTCCCTAAGAAAAAATGGCATTTCTTTTAATAATTTCTCTGATTAGTTACTTTGAAAGAAGATAGGGAGCTATGCTTTTTGGAACAAAAGGATGAAATTGGAACATACTATGGGAATTTTGGTGTTTTTGAAAAGGCCAATTTGAAAATGAAGCAATTTATTTCCAGAGAAAAAATAGCATGGGGAATCTTATATGAATTGTAGCTTGTACTCTATAATTGCAAAGGTCATGCCCATTTTAGAAGAGCTGAATTGCTTTAAGATAGGATGTGCATGACAATTAATTTAATAGAGAATCAAACCTGAGGTACGGGAGGCAGTTTGACATTTCAGCCTACTCTGTTAAGTCCCTACTCTGGACTAGGTTATGAATTAGGCCAAGACTATCAAGAGACTATATTAGTTTTCTATTGCCAAACATTTATTATCTCATGCAACTTCTTGGATGAATTTCGGTTGGTAGCTCTGGTCTACATTCATTCATAAGGTTGAGTCAAGATGTTCATCTGGCCAGGACATCAGTTGTCCGAAGGCTTGGCTAGCCCTGAAGTTGAAGAGCTGGCGGCTCTTGCCAGGAGGCTTCCTGCTATGCTGTGCTATGCTATGCTATGCTGTGCTGTGCTGTATGTGCTGTGCTATGCTATGCTATGCTATGCTATGCTATGCTATATGCTATGCTATGCTATGCTATGCTATATGCTATGCTATGCTATGCTATATGCTATGCTATGCTATGCTATATGCTATGCTATGCTATGCTATGCTATGCTATGCTATGCTATGCTTTGGATGCCCATCATTTATGAGCTGGAAACTTGGTCCCTAGTGGAATAGCTTTATGAGGTAGTGGACTTTTAAGACAGGGCCCCAGTGGAAGGGAAACAGGTCAGGGGGCACTACTGTCCTGAAAGGATTATGCTGTCTCTGGAGAGGGCCAGGTCTTTCCCATTAGGATGCATTATTATAAAGAGCACCCTTGGCTTACTTTGCTTTCTTGGCCTACTTTCTGGTGCTGCTGTCTAGCATGTGTGTTCCTTTTGCATGTTCTATGCTATGATGCAGTCAAGGTGTCGGACACTGGGATTGTGCTACTTGGACTTTCTAGCCATCAGAATTGTGAGCCTAAGTCTTCTTCTCTTTATTTCTTTCCCAGCCTAGGGTATTTTGGTACAGCAATGCAAAGAGGACTGAGATACTTCTCCTGTTCACCACATGACCCTATCCATAGAGCTACTCACAATACGTTGCCTGGCTTTTCCCAAAACAAATGAGCTGAGAGACAGCCACCAACACAAAGGTCACCATGTCCCTTACAGCCTACTCTTGGAAGCACTGCACTATCACTTCTGCATTCAATTAGTCACATAGAGCAACCCTAGCATGATGCGGCCAGCACCTGCACACAGATGTGAATCCCACAGAGTGGGCATCATCTGTTTCTTGGCAGAAAAACCATTGCACTTCTTGCTGCTCGATCACTTAGCTAGATTTTTTTTCGGCTGTGTGCTCCAGCCAGATGTGGTGACATGTGTGACAGGTGCCTGTAGCTGAGCTACTTAGGGGGTGCGGCAGGAGGATCTCTTCAGCTCAGGAGTTCAAGGTCAGACCGGGCAATACAGTAAGACCTCCTTTCTTAAAAATGAAAAGGACATCTAAAACTTATGTGATCTGAGGTGAATTATTTTAAACTCCTATGTCTCTTGTTTTGTCATTGTAAACAGAAACGCTTGCCCCCATTTCTAGCTCATACATACAACGTGCCCAGAACAATGCCTTGCCCGTTCAGTACCACGGATGGTTCAGTTCTCAGTGCTAGTTTCTACCCCGCTGTTAGTTCTTTTCCAACTCCTTGGTTTGTGCCCTTCCTCCCTTGTTTACTCCCCTTAATGGTGTTTCACTTACATTGGTTGATAATAGTGCTGAAGAATTACCCCTGCTGGGAATATTTTCATACTAGCTGGGAACAATTCTTGAGTTTACTCTAAGAAAGGAGATCGGAGCCAGACGTGGTGGCACATGTCTGCAACTCCAGCACCAGGGCGGCCAAGGCAAGCGGATTACAAGTTTGAGACCAACCTGGGCTCCCTAGTGAGCACAGGGCCAGCTTGAACTATGTAGCAAGACCCTGTCTCAAGAAATCATTCAAAAAAGAAAAAGGGCTTTGGAGAAGTTATTTGAAATTTGCTCTTTGGGAGAAATATGCATATTTGGTTTTATAATGACTTTAGTTCTAGGATTTAATAATTTATGGTTTAAAACATTTTAGAAGTACCTGAGGGAAACTAAGATTAATGTATCTCAAATCACTGTATACTAAACTAGAATTATGTACATATACACTTATATATGTGTGTGTGCTCAGTGTACCATATGGATTATATACTTTCCTTTAAAAGGAATGCACTCACTTTGGCATTATGAGCTTCTGCACATCAAAGAAACAACCAACAGGATGGGTGTGACGTCTACGGGATGGGAGAGAACATTTACAAACCATGATTCTAATAAGAGGTCCATATATAGAAGCCATAAATAGTGTTTATGACTCAATAAGAGAACAAACAAACTGATGAAAAAGCAGAATGCGGGCAAAATCTTAAATGGGCATTTCTGTAGCAAAGATCTAAAAATGACCAAAAAGTGCAAGAAAAGGTTCCTGTCACTGGCAAAGAAAAGCAAGTGCAAGCCATGGTAAAATGCCACCTTATGTCCACTAGGCTGACAACTAGAAAAACAACAGAGAAAAGAAGCCACACTGGGGGAAGGGTGTGGAAACTTGGAACCCTTGTACACTGTTGGTGGGGATATGAGGAACGCATCCTCTATGGCAAACAGTATGGCAAACTGCTGAAGAACTGGAAATAGAATTAGCACATGGTCCAGCGATTCCAGTGTGGGGCTTATGTCTGAAAGAGCCAAAAGCGGATGGTAAGGAGGTACCAGTGCAGTCTTGTTTGTGGCACCGTTACTCACAATAGCTAGGAGGCAGAAGCAGCTGAGCGTCAGGTCAGTTGACGCTGTGATTCGGGTCTGGAACTTCCTGCCGAACATTCATGCAGGCAGAGGCGGGGCTTTTGCGCTTGCTTGGCTCTTGGGCGCGCTGCACTCCTCGTAGCAGATGAGCCTACCCTTTAGCAGGGTACCGAGGCCGGCTACAGTGAGTGACAGGGAGTGTGAGCAGAAGAGAGTATTCCCTCCCTGGTCCTCCCTTCTCTCTCTGCCTCTCTTCCAAGCCATTTCTGCTCTGAGCCTGCCCACCATAGGTGGAAGCCTACTCAGTTTTAAAAAGGAAGGAAATTTCGACACAGCCACAAAGTGCATGAATCTGGAAGATAAAACGCGCAGTGAAACGAGCCGGTCCTCAGGGTGGGTCCTGCATGACCCCAGTACCAGGAACATCAGAAACCATAGACAGAAGACAGAATGGTGGTCACCAGGAGCTAAGGAGAGAGGGAATTGTTTTAGGGTAGAAAATTTCAGGCTAAACAGGCAAGAGATTGCTGGAGATTTGTTGCTTAGCAGTGTGACTATATTTGACACTTTTACAAATGTTTGAGATAGCAAATTTTATGATAAAATAAATTTTAAAATAAAGAAATGTTATCATTCCAGTTAGATCATCAGGGGTTAATATTAGCATCAATTTTTAAGTATATATGTTCTTTTATGGTGCTGGGAATTGAACCCAGGGCCTGTGTATCTTAGGTAATCACTCTGCCACTCAGCTACACTCCTAACCCACAGATTTTTTTTTTTTTAATGGGGAGCTATAAATGTTAGTTCTTATTTTAAATGAAAAATAGATAAAATTTCCTAGGGTGCGTGGTAATAGACAAGCTTACCTTTTCTCCAGCTCTGCACAATGTCTGTAAACATGGATAAAGAGGAAATAAAGCAGAAAACGAGGGCAGCTTGAGGAAGGTGAAGAGGCTGAAGCCAAAGGCGGCTCAGACGCTCCTGAAAACCTCTTCTTCACACTAGAAGTTCACCCAGCCCCCGGCAGTACCTTAGCCTCAGGAGGATAAAGGCCACAAAGATCCTGAGTCCAGTATCAACTGGGAACACCTTACCTGTCTTTTTCCATCCCCCTTCTACTCTTCTGTGTGTTACAGAGCAATAACCTTGCAAAATTTAGAAGCAGGAAAGATCCCTTCCTCCAGCCCCTTTCCCCTTTTTTAAGTATAACAGGATGAAGCGTTTTGTTTTGTTTTTGTTTTTTTTTTCTCCTCCATAACCTGTTGTTTGCTGGCCTCTGCGTGTTAACTGGGAACCTGGTCAGTCCTTTGAAACGTGATCTGGTTTCCCTGCAGGGATGGTAATTACTTCACCACATCCTGCTGAGGTGCAATTTGGTGGCTTTATAGACAGGCTTTTCCGGGGAGGTTGGCACCTGTGAGCCCTGCGGATCCCAGAGGGAGGTCCCAGAGCCAGCTGGGTTGCTGCTTCTGAGACTCTGTGCTCCCCTTGGGAACTCCCAAGACCTGTTGGCTCCTCTGGCAGACCCTGGCTTTTGGGAGAGGCTTTTCTGTTCACATAGGCAGCTCAGCTCATGCCCAAACCACCTCTCTGGTAGCACACAGGATTGGATGGCCTGTGGAGATCAGCTACTGGCTGGGCACAAGGTGCCGCCGGTGTGTCCTCGACTACGGTCTCATGTGGGGACAGCAGCGAGGGGCCTGTGCTGCTCTCCTTTCATGGATGAAGACTGACAGGAAGCTCAAGAGGGCCGGCAAACTTCAGGAGCTTCCCAACATCATTCAGTGAGTTAGAGTAAAAGCTAATCCCAGGACTTTGGGAGGCCGAGGCAACAGAATCCAAGTGAGAGCTCAATTCAGGCAATTTAGTGAAACTGGATGGGAGGAGGGGAATAAAAAAGGGCTGGGGAAGTAGCCCAGTGTGAAGGGCCTGGGTCCAAACACCAGTGTTAAAAAAAAAAAAAGACTTTGTTTTCTTGATATTACTTCAGAGCTAAATGGGCAGGAGCCTGAGAGAATTCTTGTAGGATTTCTAGAACTTGCATTGAAAGAGTAACAACGTGCATCGGAGAACAGCTCCATAGGCAAAAGGAAGACATTAGGCTTTAACAACAGTGTTCCCCACCTCATCCTACATGACACTGGATCTGGGATCCTAATTACCAGGTTAAGTTTTAGGGATCCCATATCGTGCTAATAAATCAGTATCCAAGGTCTGCACTCATCCTGTTCATCTTTCACTCGCTGGTTTCTGGTGGCATTTTTCCTTTTTCTCCTAACAGAGACCCTTTGTTTTTCCTGGTAACAAAGAAAAAGTCATTTGGTTTATGGAGTATTTGGTGATCAAAAGTGTTTCAAAAATAGTCACCAGACTTAGTAAATAAAAATACAGAAAGCCCAGTTAAATTTCAATTTCCAGTAGAGCACAAATACTTCTTACGTAGAAGTACGTCTTAAGTATTGTATTTTATTTGGCAACCTTGCTCAAGAATATATAAGAACAATAAACATTCTGGGCTATTTGGCTGTGTTAAGAATTATTATTCTTCCAGTTCTGTTCTTGGGGAATACTTTTAATTTAATTTTTTTAGCATTCTTAATTTTGATAAGGCAATCCTAAATTTCAGATAATTAAATTGAAATTGAAACTGATCTCCTTATGAATTCGGGTTCCTGCTTGTAAAGAGATTCACTTCCACTTCTGCATTCATTGAATATTGAATTGGGAGGGGGCGAGTTAATTCATCAAGAGAAATATAGCTTCACTGTTGACCTGAAATGTGTGAGTCTTTAAACCTGGTGCTCTAACTTCACCTAAGGTAAGATCAAAATTTACAGTGTAAAAGACAAAACTGAAACTGCCTCACGGTGAGATGAAGATGGACAGTGCTGCGTGCTGTTTACACAATTAGCTGAGGTATATGTGATCATCTCCATGGTAACAAGTCTTCTGGAAGCATTCCGACGGAAGGAAGATCAAAGGTTTGGTGTAATAGAAGGTTTGCATGTGAAGGTTTGAAAAAATGGAACTAATCTGTAATGTAGACAGTATTGAAGGCAAATGCACACCCAGAGAAGCACGGCCTTTAATACTGCTCCTCAGCTGAAACCTACATTTTCCTCAAATAGTAAGGTCAAGAAAAGTTCTGATCCTGTCATACTGTAAACAGCATCCTTAAGATCGCAGAATAGTGTTAAAGACTCAAGTTTTATGTCAAGTGCAGTTGTCAACCCTGGCTTGATACTGTTCTTCCTCACTGTCCTGTGACTGGCCCAGGGATCGAACTTGAGACCTTATCCTTGCCAGGCAGGTGCCTATGCCCCTGAGCCATCTCCCCGGGTTGCTCTTTGCTCTAAGTTAGGGAAGCACAGTGGGTATTTATTAGCCACAGTATAACTCCAGCTCTGGAAAGTAAATATATGGCTCACTGTAGCCCTGGACTTAGAGTACTGTGAGGGCTCTTTAACAGGGCCCCAGGGTTTCATTGATTCCTCAGGTCAACAAACACTCAGAGAAGGTCTTCTGGGTGTGAGGTGCTATTCTAGGAACTGAAATTTATCTGTTGTCTTGGTGGGAGTGGTACAAAACCAAACCAATAAGCTGAATTCCAAAACCCCTGCTCTGATGGGAGAAAGATGGCCTGGCGAGAGCAGACTAACAGTCCAGAGCTTTCATTGTTGATAGCAAAGCAAATGTTGCTTGAGCTCAATGTGCCGGGCACTGTTGTTGTCACAGGGGTCCATCAAGCAGAGCTGACAAGCCCTGCCTTATGGTGTGTACAGTATGGCTGGGGAGCTAGGAATCTGAACAAATCAGTAAATCCTATGTTAAGAGGTAAATGACATGGGAAAAACCAGAATAGGAGAAGCCGAGATAGGGAATATTTAGGCAGTGAGAGTTGTAGCTGGAGAGGGGTGGCCAGGAAAGGCCTTCCTGAGAAAGGGACGTCTGGAGGAGGATCTGAGGGATGAGCCAGGGTCCCGGGAACTATCTGGACCACCATGAACCAGGTGCACATAGGTCACCCAGGCCAGGCCAAAGCTAACTAAAACCATCATTTCTTTCTTTTTGGTTAAATAAAAATCATAGATAACTATCGTGCTTGGCTGAGCTCCTGCACTGGGCCCCACAGACCTAGCTAAAATCAAGAGGGAGCTGCTCGCGCTGAGCTCCACTCCCAAGCTGGGAAGTGCACCTGACTTTCTGAGGAATCCAGTTAGAAAGGTGTGAAGCAGGCTGCCCAAGTGGGCAGGGTCTTCTGGTAAATGGCACGTAGCAAAGCGCCCTCTGCATTAATCCTCAATAGAAAAAAAAGAAAGAAAGAAAGAAAGAAAGAAAGAAAGAAAGAAAGAAAGAAAGAAAGAAAAGTTAAAGAAACTGGATGCTAACCAATCAATTTTGTTGTTGTTATGTTCTGTCTCTTTCCCCCACTTTATAAGAAAAGTAACTTTGAAATAAATGGCAGGTCACACATACATTCTATTTCTTCCATAGTCCTAGAGATCAAACCCAGGGCCTTGAACATGCTAGGCAAATTCTCCACCACTAGCTATGTCCCCAGCCCTACATTGTACTTCTGTCTTTTGCAGTTTCCAGACATGCAGAGAGGTTAAGTGCAGAGTAGCTAACAGCCGTGATTCCTGCTCTGCAGGACAGAGGATAGATACAGTCAGTAGGGAACATGGCCTGGCGAAAGGTGTAGTGGGAGATGGTGAGCTGCCTCCTGGGGGCCCTGGGCGCAATCCATTCCTGTCCCTGCTCATCTGGAGATGGGGTGCCCACTCTTTTTCTTTTGCTTCAGCTGACTAGTCAGTTCCTGGGGCTCACAGGCAAAGGAGGTGGCCACACAGAGGCCAACTTCCAGCAATCCTGGAGCAGAAGCTTGCAGATGTCAATGATGCCTGCTAGAGACAAGTCACTTGAGAGCTCCATTTTCAAGGCTAGGCACATACCTGTCCCCAAGGCATGTGCAGAGGGGTAGATGAGAACTGTAGGCGATAGTTTGCTGACTTGACCTCTTGCTTAGACACTGTGTCAAGTCATATACTCAATCCTTTTCTTTTTGTTAAACATGCTAACATTTGATACCTACGGTAGGCACATGAATATTGAGTTGTAATCTTACTAGCATCCTAGCGTCTGAGCCTTCCTTTATATCTTATTTCTTTATGGTACATTTATTTTATTTTTCTTTACATTTATTTTCTGTAAAATAGAATCATTGATATTTTTACTATGGTGATTTTATCTTGTGAACTTTAAATGATTCTTAATGCAGGAAATAAATGTGATGCTCTTGTTTGGAGTTGTATTTTTGCCCCTATCCCACACACTCCTATGTTGCTGAAGTTCTGCCCTCTAGTGCCTCTGAGTATGGCCTTATTTAGAAATAAAGTAGTTGCAAGTGCAACTAGCTAAGATGAGTCAAACTGGAGTAGACAAGCCCTAATGTATATGACTGATGTCTTTATGGAAAGGGACAGTTGGGCACAGATACACACAAAGGGGATGCCAAGTAAAGACTGAAGTGGTGTGTTACAAGCTAAGGAGGTACCGGGCTTTAAGGAGTGGTCTGGAACAGCCAGGCCCTGTTCTGGCACCTTCAGAGCCCACCAGGTCTCTGTCATTCAGCCTCTGGCACAGTGAGATCATCACTTTCTGTGCCTTAAACCATTCAGGTTTGTTATGGAGGCCTGACCAAAGCATGCAGCTTTGTTATGCAAGAGGCTGCAACCATATGGCCCAATCTTGGATCCCACCTCTCAGTTGAGAGGTATCAATAACAAGGTGAAAGGCTGGGTATTTTCTAGAGCATGGCCTGGAATCCTACATTTGGCAACGTAGTCGGGTGTACTCCTTCCTGGGTTGATTCTTCTGTGAACAGAGGTGCTATTTTGGCCTCACCAAGAATGAAAGCTGCATTCCTGAATGAAAGAACAGCAGCAGCCAGTCCTTCTGTCTCAGGGATGGACAGCAGTAGGTCTCCCTGGGGAGGCACTGGGCAGCAGGTTGCCTGCAGCCTCTTTCTGATGCATTCTGGTTATCCACTACTTACCCATATCATTGGTTCAGGCTTTCTTATTTAAACCTTCAGATATTTTTCATACCTTAAAAAATGAAGTGTTTTAAACATTGAACAGATTTTTGTCTCACTCTGCTATAGGCATATGTTCTTCACAGGAGCTTTCTGTCCAGACCATGGAAGAGGAAGACGTGCTCAGATGTTTCCATCCCTAAAAATCACATACAAGGGAAAAATCTTTCAAGGATAAAATTCTGATCTTTCTTCTTTAAGTCTCACTGGTCAGTTTTCCAGAAGCTTCCAAAATTTTGAACACCAGCATCCACACCAAAATGAGCATAGAGCGTACCGAGGGCCTCCCACCCACAAGCCTGAGGAACCGTTCAGTCATCCTTCTCCTTCATAGGTGTCTACCAAAGTCTCAGTTATTAACCCACTGTTAACCACCACTGCTCTGAAAGCTTTCCAGAGAATAATAATAGGGTGGCCAGCATTGACCTCCTTAATTATAGCAGAGGACAGTAGTCTACCATCTCTTCAACTTAGCACAGTCCTCTAGGGCCTTCATAAATGTTCAGCTATGAGGTCTGCACTGTGTCTTCTGTCTCATTTTGCATTGTCAGCTTCCTTGTCTTCCTCTACTGGTTTTTCTAAGCTCTCTGGCTTTGACATTGGACCAAGGCTAGACTGGGAAGTGTGAGAGATGTCACTAGCGCTCTTCTTCGAGTACACTTTCTGTCTTCCCTTCACTAGGAATCCATCCTATTCAAGCATTATTAATAATGTTAAATATATATATAACTATATATACCATATATTATATATATTAAATATATAATATTTATATTATATTTATATTTAATATATATTTAATTTTAAAGATGACTTCAAAGGGCAGTCTTTACTCAAGGGCTGGTATTAGGCATAGGGACCATGGCAATGGGGTCTTGTATGCAAGAAGAAGATTGGGTTCAACTCCCTACAGTATGTTTTTCTCCCTCCTTCCTACCACCTTCCAAATTCTCCAACTGCATGACCCATTTTTATAAGCATCTCCTTGGCAGCTATGAGGAAGGAGGAGATAATAAGGTAGGTGGACTGGGAATGCTTGCCACTAGCTTGGCACACTGGCAAAATTGACCCTCTCTGTTCGTGTGGCTGCCTTTGTCCTATAAACTGAAAGGTCTGTAAGGGTTTGTGTTGTCTCCCACAGGGTATGAATCATCCCTTCCTTCTGTGTGTTACACATGCTTTATGGCTGTACGTGTCCTAGTAGGGCTAAATGAATTACTCATCACATGCCCATCTTCCCTGGTAAAGGGCAGCAATAACTTCAGTTTTTCCATCTATCTGAAAGGCTTGGAGGGTCTTGTCCAGCTGGGTGAAAACTAGAACGGTCTAATGCTAGAGCTTAGAAGGCATCTAATAGAAGTATAAAGTCGCGTTCTTGTACAGTGAAACTGAGGCAGAGGAAGTTGAGTCGCTGGCAAATTCACCCTAAAATTAGATCCTTCAGGCTTGTTCTGCAGAGATTAGGGATGTCAACGGGCTTTGGAATCATCTTACTCTGTCCTTAAAACCTGGCTCTTTCTTGAATATCTGTATTATCTTGGTTACTGATCCCTGCCAACCTCTTGTTTTCTCGCTGGTGGAAAGCATATGCTACTACACGGACAGTTACTTCAGAAGGTTGTTACAAGCGACACATGAAATGATACCTGCAGAAGTGCCTATGATGACCCTTAACACCTCAGTAAGTGGTGGTCTGCTCACTTTCTGCCAGTCCTCTCCTTCCCCATGAATATTGAAGAGGTCAGTGCTCATCCCACCTTCTCTATGAGTTTGCTAGCAATTAATTGCCTACGCCAGTGGCTAAATATTTTGCTGTGGTGTCAGCATTTTCCAGATGGCAGCTGGACTGGCCGAATGAGTACCTCAGCTTCCCACCTTGGCGCTCTTGAAACATGAATTAAGTAATAGGTTCTGAGTCATGGTAAGACACCTGGAATTGAATGTTTCTTGTTGATTCCTCTTTGAAACTTTTATCAATTTGGAGTTATGTACAGAAGGCAGTGCAGTGCTGTGGTTTGGAGCACACAGTTCAGGTCAAGCAAAAGTGGCTTCTTAGTTTTACAGAGTAGGATAAATTGTTTGTTTTTTCTGCCTCAGTTTACTCATTTGTAAAACAGGCATAGAATATCATCCTTAGGGGTGTTATAAAGATTTAATGGGGGGACACCCACTCGGGATCCCCCTCCTGTGCCTCTCTCGGACAGGAGCTTTTTTTCCCTCAATAAATGTCTTCAGCTCATTAAAAGAAAAAAAAAGATTTAATGATGTTGCTTACATAGAGGACCTCACATGTGGTGGCCAATCAGCAATAGGGATTATTTGTGGTGTTACTGTCATCCCCACTGTTATAATCTGACTGAGAAATCAGTCATGTAGTCTTGAAAGTTCAGTAAGAAAAAAGTCCCTGTCTAGTATGCTTAACCATTTGGATTTGGCACTGGTTTAATGATCCTGAAATTAGTA
>PVKN010025026.1:0-14261 GCA_004027915.1 Capromys pilorides | reverse complement strand
TAGTTCGATTTGCATTTTAATGGCTCCTAAATGAGTGTCGTCAGGAAGAAATAATGGCAGGGTGGCCTTTTGCTATGAATTCTTCCTTCCTAATGATGATGCACAAAGCGAGGAAAAACGGTGTTTGGAAAAGGTTTTGTTTCGCCTTCCAGCAGATGTATGGGGCTGCCCTTCTCGAATGAAAAAACAAGCAATTCCCACAAATACCACCACCTGTTGTTATAAATAAATCCAAGCTGTAAAACCGAGAGAAAGCTTAGTGGTAAAATCATGACGCGCATCCGGCCGCCCTGCTGCAACCCTTCGTAATGGCCTCTTAATAACTTGCTCTCCAGTCACGTACCTTTGTAAGCTTTCCACCAGCGATTAGGCCCAGTCCCTAACCAAGAGAGATGGCCTGGGGATTTGCGGCTAAAAATAAAAAGTTCCCAACCTCGAGGAGAGTGATCACTCGTCCATCTGCACGGTCTAAGCGGCTAGACCCTGGCTCCACGCCACTCCATAGTTGGGGTCTCCTTTGGATCTTAATCCAGATACCCAGGGGCGGATTTCGTGGTCTCTGAACCTAACCTCAAAGTAGGAGCACAAGGTCCTAATTAAGTCAGGGCACCGTGAGGGTACGGGCAAGGCAAGTTGTCTATAATTCGGCAGAACCTAGTGCCTGTGAGGAGTGGTGCAGAAATTATAAAGGATTAGAATCAGAGTCCCGTATTCTTTAATTAGCCTGTTATCCGTCTCGCACCTCCTTTTGCCTACACGCTTTATCACTCATCTATAAATATTGATTGCTCGGCAAGCCCCGGATATTATACTTACTGAAAATGTTGTGTTCTTGCATGGAAACTCAGCTTCTTTCACTCAATCTCCTGGGAGAAGGCCTGTATGAATGATTTCTCTGGATGAAAGAGATGTTGAAATTATAAATTTTGGAGGAAAAAAACTTTAAATAGCAAAAACTTCAGAGATTTTCTGAGTAAAAGACATTCCTACAAATAAGGAAGGGGAAAGAAAATATTAGAGATGACTGCTAACTTTTTTCTTCAAAGAAAAGTTGGGCTGAGGGTGGGGCATGTCCCGGCAGAGACTGCGAAACTCCATTTCATAAAAGATTTACTAGCAGTGACAGAGGGAGATTACCGAGTGGGACCCCATAAACGCCTTTCTTTTTCCCCTGCTTTAAAATCATGGGTTCTGTCTATAAAATACCAATTAATTCATAGTCACTCAATGATGTACCCTTCTTTTTCCTCCCCCAAGCAAAGATTGTAAGTGTTTTACTTCAACAAATAAAGCACTCTGGGTGTGTTGCATCCTGATTCATTTAGTGCTGGAACTGGTGCTACAATATACGCAGCCAGTCACAGCAGGGCGGGGCACAATCTTTTCTTTAACTGTGACAAGACCTGCCTACCTTTCAGCAGTCTCCCCCTAAGGTATTATTAATCTCTAAACTTCCCCAGATTGAAGATTTATCTAAGACCCTATTGAGTGGCATGACATCATAGGAAGCACTCCCTAAGCGAGGGATTTCTTTGCTTTTCTAGAAGACTGACTGGAGCAGTTGGAGTCTTTTCTTGTTTAAATGAGTCCTGATGAAGCAGCATCTGTTCTGCTTTTCCAGAGGGAAATGGGTTGCATTTGAAACACAGTATTTAATTGGTAATATTGGGTGGTCCAGGCTGAGAAAAGCGGGCTGAAAAACGGCCCCTGAAAGGAAGAGTGGTGTTGGTTGGCAGGTCCAGAGCTAGGGTCTCCCTGCCTAATGCATCATTTTCATGACTTCCCAGGGAGTCAACAAGTATTTTTTTCAATTTTAGTGAATCTTAAAATCATAAGAGGGCCGGGGAGATGGCTCAGTAGAATAAGTGCTTGCCTGGCAAGTGCAAGGTCCTGTGTTTAATCCCCTGTACCGCAAGAAAAAAAAAAAAAAAAAAAAAGTGAAGTTCATCAGAATTTAAAAAAAAAATTTGTAAGAGTAAACACTCCCATTTAAAATATGTAGATGTAGAAAATCGTTTGTGAAGGAATGATTTCCGCGGCTGGCCTTGTGCTAGCCTCTGCTCTGGACTGGTAGGAAGGCTCCATGAGAGAGGCTGCTTTCTGCTCAGGAAAACACCAGACTGGGTTAAAGCACGCTTGTAAAAACCATGTTAGGGCACAAGAAAAATTATATTATCACGTTTTAACAGTATGTATTCTTAGTTTGTTATCAATTTTATTTTTTGATTAAGAACATGGAATTTTTTTCTTTTTTTTATATTACAGCTGGCTCAGCCTGCCCTGGGGGTGGGGCTGGCGCAGCATGTGGTGCTGGGTATTGAACCGCAGTCCCTGTGGTTGCCTAAGCTTTCCTAAGCAGGCGCTTTGGACCACTGAACCATCTCGCTGGCCCCAAGGATGTCAAATTTTATTAACTATAAATAAATGAATGTATAAACCAGGGATCAGCCAGTCAAATAGCAGCTACTCTGTGCAACCAGGATATAAAGAACTTATTGCTTGAGCAGTGACACCCAGCCTGTCTTGTCATGTGGCCCCATTCTTGCCACATGGATGCTTGGTATATACTTAACAAGTGTGTGAATGAGGTTGTAAATAAATAGTTGTGTAAGTCCACACTGGGCTTTGGGTCATTTTGATTTGAGGGACTCTCGGGTACTGGTGTGAGCAGACCTCTGTGTTTCTGGATAACCCGTGAGATGTGAAGAGTCTGGTGCCTGCAGGTAGAGAATGGCCAGCCGTCAAGTGTGGGGGAGCCTGTGGCATGCGATCATCAAGGATCTTTCCATCAAGAGTGAGACTGGCTTACTGAACTGCATCTGTGGGCCAGCTGTGGAACTAAACCTAGCTGACCCTTTTCAATCCTTCCTACTCAATATGGGAGGTATGTGTTTTTCTCCCACATTATATATAGTTCAGCTCAAGGTCACATGACAGTGCATGGCAGACCTGAGACTCCAGGTCTTTTTTGTGCTCATACTGGACATGCTTAACTGTCTGGCATCTAAGCCAGCCAAAGATGGGGGCCAAAGATAGTAACAGATGAGGGGCTGGCACATGGGACTGTGGGTTTAGAAAACAAACATAAGGTGTTGAATCCAGGGCAGGAAAGTGTGGGATTCTTGGGTGTTTTAGTCTAGGGTCTCCTTAGGATTCTAGAGCTGGAAACTGTGTTGGACTGAGACACATAGAACACTGAAGAGGCTGCGTTCCAGTCAGCTTGGCAGTGAGCACAAGGAAAGCTGAATGGTGGCTGGGGACCCAGTGACTGCCCTGAGAGACAGGAAGCACCATCGTTAGGGGTGAGAGTGCAGGGCTCTTGGTTCAGCTGCAGGGAAAGTTGGGGTTCACAGTTGAAATGCTGACATGTCAGGTAGGGCACTCAGTCAGAGGTGGAGGCAGAATGAATTAGGATTGACTCCATCAGGGAACTTGTTGATGAGAGCCCAGCTCTTTTATTTTATTGGGGAACCATACTATCCCAGGATATGGAACTGAACGGGATGGAATCAAGTTGCTTCGGTCACCAGTGGTGAAAGGTGTGACTTAGCGGGGAGCAGAAGATTCCACCTTCTTCTGACCTCAAGAAATAAACATAGCTAAGAGAGTCATAAGTTTATTCATTGTCAATGTTTATGTTGTGTGTTTTAAACCTTCTCCTTTAATAATGATAAAGATGATAAATATTTATTACACAGCTCACAGGGGTCAGGAACAGTAGGTACTACTTTGCTTGCATCTAATTTAATCCTTACAACAGTTCTGGGTGGAGTTGTCATTGTCTCCCTTTTCTAAACAAGGGTTGAGTAATTTGTGTAAGCAGGTGCAGTGTCAGGGTCGTATGAACCAGACCTGCTGCACAAGAGGTTTAAATTTTGTAATTTTTCCTATTCTTGTAGTTAAGTAGATATTGTGAGACCCCTCACCCAGGGACTCTGACCAACTGTCCCATGATCAATAAACCACAGACTGATGGGCATAAAACACAGTGCCTAGAGCTGGCGTCTATTCTGATGGGTGGTTGTCCTCTGCTCAATTTATTAAAAGGTGCATTTTTAAATTTAAAATTGTTTTTAGTTTTGGCTGATTGTCTTAGTTACTTTTCTCTCGTTGCTGGGACAGATATCCAGTACCCAAAATGAAGGAAATAAAATTTTATTTAGCTCACAGTTACGGGAGGTTTCAGTGCATACTTGGCTGGTTCCTAGGCTGAGGGGCACAGGGCAGAGAGCAGCCTTTCGTGGCAGCGAAACAGCAACAATGGCAACAGAGATAACAGAGAAGGTGTCTGTTTCTCTGTCTCTCTTATATTATATTCAGGCTCTCTGCCTCAGGATATCCACTTCAGACCACATCTATAATCCCAGCAGTACTCAGACCCATAATCTCATCCTTGTATCACCAATAATCCCAGTGGATCATGAGTTAATCTCAAACTCTTGAAGTCCTCGCCCCATAACTGCATGAGGCTTTGTGGGGGCAACTATACACAAACCATAACACTGATCAGAATTGTATACGTATTAATGTCATACAACACGATGCGTGACATATGTCTATATAGTAGAATGGCTAAATCAAGCTACTTTGTACATATATTATTTTACATATTATAGTTTGTTTTTTGTGAGAACATTTAAAATATACTGCTTAGCAATTTTCCTATGTACAATATATCAGCTGTTGTTCCCTTGATACCCAATAGATTTTGAACTTAGTTCTCCTGCTTAACTAAAAATTTGTGATATCCCTATTCCTGGCTCCCAATAGATATGTAAATTCTGAATTTGAGCTTTGGGCCCTACATGCTAGGCAAGCACACTACCTCTGTGCTTCACTCCTTGCTGGGAGTGGCTGAAGCTAGAAATTGGTCATATGTGTGAGAGCAGAACAAGGCCACAGGGCCTCATGCAGTCTACCTACCCCAGACTGAAGAGCAAACATCCTGCCTGGACAATTTCAGTCGTCAGTTGATGGGCAACCTTGTATCTCATGATGCTGACTTTGCAAAGGTGCAGCTAAACATCCCTGCTCCTGCTGTCAGGTCCTTTGCCCATCAGGTAGAGGGGCCTCTGCCTGACCCCACCTTGTCTCTTGTTTGTTTGTTCATCTCCACACTGCCATTTCTCTCAGGGATGCACCAAGAGACCAAAGAGTCCCTGCAGTCCTTGTGACTTCCCAGATTTCAGCTCAGAAGCTTTCCCCTGGCATTTCTTTACCCATGGCAGCTCCATAGAAAGCCACATTACAACCCATTGCATCTCCCATAGCATCAACTCAATCGTCCCCTCACAGTTTTGAGGGTTTACGTTTTGCCTTAAATGAACTGATTAAATCTCACCTATATTTCCTGATGTGGCTTTTTCTGGGGCAGATGATAAAATAGTGGAGTGTTGGTAATGAACTTGAAGAGCTCTGAGGTATGAGAAATGATAAAAAAAACTTTAGTGTGTGTATGTGTCTTAGTTACTTTTTACTGGTTGCTGGGACAAATACCTAACACTCAAAATGAAGGAAGGAAAGGTTTAATTAGCTCACAGTTGCTGGAGGTTTCAGACCATATTCAGCTGGCCCAAGGCTGAGTGGAACAGCACAGACAGCATCCAGTTCATGGCAACGAAACAGCAACAATCACGACAGAGGTAACCAACCAGAGCACCAGAGAGCAACAGCCTGAGACTGTCTCTCTGTCTCTCTTTATATTACATTAAGGCTCTCTGCCTCAGCCTATCCACTTTAGGCCATACCCATAATCCCAGAAGGACTCAGATCCATAATCCCATCTGTACTAAAACACATAATTCCAGTGGATCATGAATCAAGTTTCAAACTCTAGAAGTCTCCTCCTAAAGATTGCATGAGGCTTTGAGGGGACAACTAGCCATAAACCATAACATTCCACCCTTGGACCCCAAAGTCTCATGCACATCCCTTTGTGCAAAAGACATTTTAGTCCATCTGGAAGAGTTGCCAAAGTCCCAACAGTTTCAGCATTGCTGAAAAGTCCAAGTCCCAAGTCTCCTCCAAGATTCAAAGCAAACTCTCAACTGTGAGCCCCTATATAAAAGAAAAGTTAAACATATCCAACATTCAAAGGTACAAGATAAGCATTACCAATCCAAAAGTTGCAAACAACAGGATAATACAAAACACTGGGACCAACACATGTCCAAAATCCAGCAAGGTAAACATTAAATCCCATAGTTTCAACTGGAACAACTGAAGCAGTCTGTGCTGAGTTGTGAGTGCAAAAGGCCTTACATGGCTCTGCCCCTAGGTCAGATTTGCTTCCTCCTTGCAGTTTCCCTTAGATGATCCACGTTTCTGGCTTTTCCAAACTTCTGGGGTTTCCACTGAATAGGTTTCTCACTCTCTGCTTCACACATTGCCTTCTCAGGGGCACACTGCCTGGCCTCCCAGGCCTTCTTCTGAAATCGAGGTAGAAGCCTTTTTAACTTCAGAGCGCCCACATTCTGCATGTGCCTATGTGGATGATGCCAAGGGTTGCTGCCAGCTGGAGCAGTAGCCAGGCTTCCTTCTCTCTTGGTTGTAGGGGTGGAGGGCCTCGATTGATGAACACTCTGACCTTGATTCCGAGGAACAAATTCTCCATGCTGGCACCATTTTGGAGCCTGGTTTGGCTGCTGCTGCCATTCTGGTACTTGGGTCTCTGCAGCTTTCATCTCAAAGCAAAGCTTCTCTCCTTTGCAATTCTGGGGCTGCAAAGGGTGGAGAACTGCCACCTCTTGTGATGCCCTCAGGCCATCCTTTTGATTCTCTGGTTCCTTCCCAGCAATGGAGATCCTTTTAGCTCTATCTTTGCAGGCCAAAGCTTTCCTGGTGTTTCTTTTCTGGCCAAACTCACATTTTAAATCATCCTGCTTGGCTCTTTGCTCTTGATTCTCAACATAAATCTGGCTAAAAGCCACCAATAGCAACCGTGCCACTGTCCCAATAGTTTGCTGCTTTGAAATATCTCTTGAAAGATTAATCAGTCCACCATACTTAATCTCAATCTTAGGCAGTGTCTCTGGGCACGAGCAAAATTTCAACAGACTTTCAGCCAATCCATAGCACAAATCATTTGGAGTCCAACAACCAATGCTGTCCTTCTCATCAGAAACTTCCTTAATCTGGTCTTTACAGGCAGGCCTTCTATCAGTCTTCTGGTCTGAGTCCTGACCAGAATTTTCCCTACAGAGCTGCCAAAGCTTTTCCAGCTCTTCACAAGTAGAGGACCTCTCTAAACTTTTCCCGTCTCTGCTCTTAAGCCATTCTTTATACCCAGGCTTCAAGCCAGTCTTCTCGTCTGAGCTCTGACCAGAATCTCCCAGCCAAAGCCTTTCCAGTGCTTTGCTTGTAGGTGACATCTCTGAACCTTTCATATCTCTTCCCATAAGTCGTCTCCAAAAACTCACAGTCCACATGGTCAGGTTAGTCACAGCAACAACCCCACTTCTCTGGTACCAAATTCTGTCTTAGTTATTTTTTACTAGTTGCTGGGACAAATACCCAACACTCAAAATGAAGGAAGGAAAGGTTTATTTAGCTCACAGTTGCTGGAGGTTTCAGTCCATATTCGGCTGGCCCAAGGCTGAGTGGAACAGGGCAGAGAGCATCCAATTCATGGCAATGGAACAGCAACAATTGTGACAGAGGTAACCAACCAGAGCACCAGAGAGCAACAGCCTGAGTCTGTCTCTCTTTATATTACATTCAGGCTCTCTGCCTCAGCCTATCCACTTTAGGCCATACCCATAATCCCAGAAGTACTCAGATCCATAATTCCATCTGTACTAAAACACATAATTCCAGTGGATCATGAATCAAGTCTCAAACTCTAGAAGTCCCTGCCTAATGATTTTATGAGGCTTTGGGGGAACAACTAGCCATAAACCATAATAGTATATATAATAATTATTAAAGTCAAAGGCACATTATTATAAGCCCATTAAAATATTTGGCTTCACTTCTGATGCAATGAGCCCATTGTTCTTGTCACTTTCTGAAGCGGTTCTGAAAGTCCTCTTACGTGAGGACTTGAGCTGTACTGCTGCTGCAGTTCTGATGTCCTGAATTGATTAAAAGTGTTTACTTTTCATAGTCATTTTGACGTTGGGAAAGAGTCAGAAGTCACTCAGTTTCAGACCCAGTGAAGAAGGCAGAGGAAGACACTCTGTCGTGCTTTTATGGGCCTGCCTTCCCCCAGGTGATGCTTGGCAGCAGCGCTCACCATAGCTTTCAGTCATGCCTTATAAAGACCCTTGCGAAAGTCGTCTCCAGAATTGCTTCAGGAGTGGTGAGAATGACGGGATGTGTGTGTGTCTGAGGTGAGGTGGAGCCCTGGCAATGTGCATATTATAGTGGAACGAATTTTTCTAAATTTAAACATTCACTGTCTATTCTGATTGCCCCTTGTGTTTCAGCTCAGGTGGATGAGAAGAGTTGGCTACGTGAAGGTAGCTGACTTGAATTCAGTTGTTGGTTCTATCAGTCGTCATCTGTGTGACCTCAAATAGCCTATGAAGCTAACTTGGGTCTCTTCATTTGTCAAACAGGTCAATGACATCTACCCTCCTAGATTTCTACCATCCATATAAGTCTTTTTACCAGGAACTGAATAAATAGAACCGACACAGTCTACTACACATGATGCTATTGTCTAGTCCTGAGAGGGCTTGAAAAATTGACGGAGCAAACTATTTATAGTCTCTAAGACAGAATCCACACCAAATACTGCATCGTCCTCCGCTCTAAAGAGCAGTTGTGTTTTTCTGTCTTATTTGCTGTGATGGGTTTGTTTATTGGAGCCTTTCTTTTGGAACTGTCTAGAACTTTTCCAATTTATGGTATTCTGAAATGACATTTCCAAAACTAGCTGAAGACTTTTCTCTGCTGTCCCCAGCCTCACCTCACCGTCTCCACGAAAGCACACCCAGGCTTCATTACATTTACTGAGATAGACTCAAATAAATCCTACAGTAGATAAACAGCTTGAAAAATTAGCCATGGTGAGCAGGCTGCCTCTAACTGCTCTCCTTAAAGGGCAGGCTCTTTAAGGGGAAAAATATCAAGCAAGGAATGGATCTGGAGATAATTTGTGTGTTGCAGGTGTGGCCTGATAAGGCATAAAAAGCCCCATTTATTACTGTAGGAATGCACTATACCCCTCATCATGGCAAATGACATAAGCAAAGCCCTTTATTACAGCCAGATATATCATTCAAGGTATTTTTCTCAGGAGTCAAAGCTCATAGATATTAAAATAATAATATAGTAAGATTCATTAAGTACTTGCTATGTACACTGTCTCTTTAGTGCTATGGTGGGTGACAGGCATTACTGTTTCTGTTTTACAGATGAAGAAATTAACACCCAGGAAGTTTATTACTTGATCTCAGTTTCCATAGCTGGAATCTGGAAGAGCAGTTCTCAATCCCAGGGGACGTTTGGTAATGTCTGGAGACATTTATGGTTGTCACAACATGAGCGTGGTGGTGGAAACTAGTGGAATGTAGTGGGTAGAGGCCAGGAATGATAATCTTGATAATGTACCAAGGGGCCATCTGGTCCAAAATGTTAACAGTGAGAAACCCTCAGGTAGATGGAGTGGCAGTGGCCTGGTGTTCTGATTCTCAGTTTCTTGCTTATTTTTTGACAGGTTTCACAAGGTTTCGGTGTAGCAGAGCTTCCATTACTGGTTCTGTTTCTCCAGGCCTGTACTGCGCTGGTGGTACCTGCTAATTTCAGAGGGGACTGCTTTGTCCTTCCCATGAGTTTTTGCAGAACAGGATGTTGACTATTGCGAAGATCACTTCTGGGTGTCACACGAGGCAGTAGGGCAGCATCTAGCATGCCAACGACAGAGGGAAGAGTCTGCAAAGGAGCAAAGAAGATACGTGGAGGAGGAAAATAGAGTGGGGATTTCTACAGCATGTTCTTCTTTGGCCTGCCCTAAAAATAACACAAGAATCCATGCATACAGTACTTTCTATTTTTTAAAGCCTTTTCATATTCCTTTACAAATGTGTATGCAGGAGAAATTAAGTGCCTGGTTCTGTTCCAGCTCTCCTGTGTAACAGTGATAGAAACAGAGATTCTAGCTTCTTGGATCTATGGATGAGGGACAAAGATACAGATAGTAAAGAAACAAGTAGGTTTATAATATACTAAAGAAACATGAATACTGTATAAAAATAAAGTAGAGCCAAGGTGCTAGTTAGTGTGGGTGTGGAGGTGTTGCTGCTGCACATGGGGGAGCAGGAGGAGTCTAAGAGGTAAGATGCTATTTTTTTCTCAGATGTAAGGAATGACAAGGGATCATCACATAGATAATCAGGGAGAGTTTCTAGGAGAGAGAACGGCAAAATCTCTGGGTTGTTGTTCAAAGAACACCAAGGATGTTGTATGGCTGAAATGGAGACAACAAAGGGTGGCAGGGGGGAGGAGGAGGAAGAGGAGGAGGAGAAAGAGGAGGAGGAAGAGGAGGAAGAGGAGGAAGAGGAAGAGGAGAAGGAAGAAGAAGAGGAGGAGGAAGAGGAGGAGGAAGAGGAAGAGGAGGAAAAGGAGGAGAAGGAGGAAGAAGAGGAAGAGGAAGAGGAAGAGGAGGAAGAGGCAAGGAATCTTAGTCCATGGTCCTTGTAAACCACGGCAGGACTTTGGCTTTATTTTGGGATGAGGAGTTAATGAGGAGCTTTGGGTGGAGAAGCAGCACAATTGGTCATAATTTTTAAAAGACCAGTCTGATAGCTGTGTTGACAATAAAGCGGAAGAGGCCAAAGATGAGCGCCAGGAGACCAGTTCCATGGCTACAGCAACAATCCAGCTAGGAAGCTAGAGTGGTGGACCCTAGAGAGGGTGCACTGGAGACAGCCAAGTCAGTCCATCCTGAAGGGCGGATGGGCCAACAGGGTTTGTACTTTACGTAGGGCACGAGAAAAACCAAGGAGAAAGATTTTGGCTTGGACAACTTCCCCATTCAAGATGGGAAATCTAGAGGAGGAGCAGGTTTGAGGACAAGAACCAGGGGTTCCACCCAAACATGCTTAGTGTATGGTGTCTAGCAGAGGCATTGAATTGTATTATATTGAATTCTATCCTGTCAGTTAGCATATAACATACCCAGCACTGTATAGTGTTTCTCTTTGGCCAAAGGCCAGTGTATAATCAGTGTGACCACTGCTGCAATGTGATGCGACTGGGATGAAGTGACCTTTAGTTTCATCCTAAGCCCAATGACCTTTTACTGATGGAGAGTTCAGAATATAAATCAACATACCAAAAAAAAAAAAAAATTCGCCCAGATAGTATCAGTTCTTAAAAATGACCTTCCCTAGAAAAACCAGATCTGGTCACAGCTGGACAAAGGCACAGAGCATGATGGGATAAAGACAACTTCCTGGTATAGCCCTGATAGCTCAGGGTCAAAGTCATGACTACAGAAGAGCCCAAATAACTCAGCATCACTTCTTTAAAGAACTCTGCACGCATCTATAGAGCTCACCAAGATGAAAGCCTGGCTGTGCATTTTTGTATTATAGTTTGGACTGTAAATGCGCTCCAGAGACCGCATGCTAAGGTTTTGGCCACTAGCCTGCAGGGCTACTGAGAGGTGCTGGAACCTTCAGGAAGTGAGGCCTCGTGAAAGGAGGTTAGGTCCTTGGGGGCCTATGTTCCGGAAGGGGATATGGGGACCCCTATGCCGTCCTCTCTCTCTGTTTTCCGGCTGTCATGAGGTGAGACCTCCTCCACCAATGGTCCTGCAGCCATGGTACGTTGTGTGACCACAGGCCCAGGGCAACCCGGTCAATGAACCCTGGCCTGAAGCCCCTCTGGAGCCATGCGCCAAACCTCTCTCCCTTAAGTTCTTCATCTCAAGTATTTTGTCACAGTGCTGAAAACTAACATGCTTTCTGGTGAAAAACATGCACTTGAATTTTGAACTTGGGTCTCCTCTAAGAATGTCTGCCCTTTCAGGAGGTCTGTGTAACTGAATCACAGTCAATATGGCTGGAGAATGTCAGTTCTTTCTTTTTTTATTTTTTGCAATATTGAAGATGGGACCCTGGGCTTCACCTATGCAGGCAACTGCTCCACCCCTGAGCTACATCTCTTTCCCAAACTTATCCCATTTTTTCCAACTTATAGTTGCTTTTTTTTTTTGTATCTTAGTACAGGGTTGACAGGGTCTACACAGTCTCACTATGCAGGTTGGACTCAAAATGATCTGCCTATGTTCAGCCTTCCCGTGTGCTGGGAATACAGGCACATGCCAACATGCCCAGTCTCAGTCACCATCTCAGTGGGCCCCAGGAGTGGGGCCACGTGGCAGGCCAGGTATAGTTGTTTTTAATTTAAAATAGATATTGAACCAAAATGTCTACCTTAAGAGATTAAAAAAAAAAATGCCATAGAGATAGCTCAGTGGTTGTCTTAGTTACTTTTTACTTGTTGCTGGGACAAATACCTGACACTCAAAATGAAGGAAGGAAAGGTTTATTTAGCTCACAGTTGCTGGAGGTTTCAGTCCATATTTGGCTGGCCCAAGGCTGAGTGGAACAGGGCAGAGAGCATCCAGTTCATGACGGTGGACCAGCAACAACTGCGACAGAGGCAATGGAACAACCAGGGTGCAGAGAGCAACAACCTGAGTCTGTCTCTCTGTCTCTCTTTATATTATATTCAGGCTCTCTGCCTTAGCCTACCCACCTTAGGCCACACACATAATCCCAGCTGTACTCAGACCAATAACCCCATCAGTACTAAAACACATAAACCCAGTGGATCAAGAGTCAAGTAATCCCAGCAGTACTCAGACCCATAGTCCCATCAGTACTAAAACACATAATCCCAGTGGATCATGACTCAAATCTCAAACTCTAGAAGTCCCCGGTCCCATGATTGCATGAGGCTTTGGGGGACAACTAGACATAAACCATAACAGTGGTCTAAAGCACCTGCTTAGGCAAGCTTAGGTAAGTGCAGGAACTGTGGTTTGATCCCTGGCACCACATGCCATGCTAGTCATGCCTGGGCACTGAGCTGGCAAAAAGATGGAGAGAGAGAGAGAGAGAGAGAGAGAGAGAGAGAGAGAGAGAGAGAGAGAGAGAGAGAGAGAAAGAGAATAATTTAAGCTCTAATTCCTTGATCCATTGTTGATCTATTTCAAGGTTTTGGGCCAAAAGCTCATAAATTTATTTGTTTATTTTAGCAGCAGAACCTCTCCCCCCTTTTTTTTCAGTACCATGGATTGAACTTGGGATCCTATCTGCCAGGTAGATAGTTATGCTGCTGAGCTGTCTCCCCCTGACCCTTTGTTTTGTTGATCCAGGATGTCACTATGCAGCTCACACTCATCGTGATCCTCCTGACTCAGCCTCCCCAGTGCTGGGAGTACAGGTGTGCACCACTCCTCCCAGGTGCAGTGGCCAGCCCACTTGCCTGGGGCTTTGTGGCCAGTGCAGCACACAGCACCAGGCATTGAATCTGGATCCTTGCCAATGCCATACAGGTGCTTAGACCACCAACCTATCCCCCAGCCCAGAATCACTTGTTAAACAGACATTTATTACATATCAGAATCCGAGTGGGTGCTTAGTCCCAGACGCCCGACCCCTCTGGCGAGGACCCACGGTGTGAGCTCCTCCTTCTGGAGGGTTCTCTAGAAAGGTGGGTGAGGCTCCGAGGACAGCTGCTAATGCCAAGGATCTTCTAGGAGCACACGGTACCCCCAGCATGGGGTGGAGCATCTCCCAGGCACGTTTATTCATGACACAGAGGAAGCACTGCTTATGTGGCTGTGCGGCGATGCTCCGTGCTCCCTTCCAAGTAGCTTGCTTAAATTCACAGACTGATGTTCGATCTCATGTGCGCTCGACATCTGGTTAATGACCGTAAGCCGGCCCAGGACTTGAGCCCTTTCAGCCTTCGCTTCTTTAGTCAGCACTTCTGATTTTATAAACAGGGAAGCTCATCGACGCCATTCCTATCTAAGTCTCCTGTGAACTTGGATATAGAATGGCTTTATGGGGGCCCAGACACTTTTAATGAAGCTTTGAAGCATTTTGGCTGGGTCAAGCGCCCAGGCTTCACCAGGGATCCTCACTCTGGGGTTTGGAGATGGAGAAAGATTTACTTCTTTTGAAAAGTCCGAGGGCCGGCCAGATAGCTCAGTGGATTAAAGCACCTGCTTAGGCAGAGGCAGAGGCCGAGGTTCGATTCTCAACCTGCCAGGTCAGATGTCAATTAAGACTGGGTGTGGT
>PVKN010025025.1:0-14283 GCA_004027915.1 Capromys pilorides | reverse complement strand
GAGGACGCTGTAACAGTCTTCCCAGGAATAGCCTCCGAGTGGTATTTATGAGGAAGGAAGTGAGTGCTGAGGAATAAAAGATCATTTCTGTTTAATGAAGTCACAACTCGGGCTCTGCTAATTGCTTACTGGCAACTCCTTGAGGGCCTCAGTGAAGGTGATGTGGGGCATATTTGCCCTGATGGTAATTGATCTGTGTTCGTGTTCTTCCTCCTACCTGTGTAATAAATGGTGGGAGTGCTCCTGCTAGGGAAGGGTGGAGACTATCCTCGCTGCAAGCCCAGGCAGATAGGAATTGGCAAAGAGGGGTTGGCTTGGCTGTGCTTCTAAGTGTTCAGCATGCTGCTGCCAGGCGGCGCTTCACAGGGCCTGAAGGAAGCACTCAGCGCACAAGTCCATCTCTTGCCTGCTTAGCTTCCCGGTGCAGGGAGGATGATGTCCTTTGCACGTTATCTTCCTGCTGTACATTCCCAGATTCCTCACACAATGCCCACCGACTGAGCACCCCGCCTGTTGGACCAATCAGTGGACATGGAGGACCTGGCATTCGAAAAGCATTGTGACAGCGTTGGCCAGTTGCTCAGGCAAGATGGATGCGCTTGGTTTACTCGTCCTGCCCAAGTTACCATGGCTGCAAACCCGTGGCCCCTGGATCTTGTCTTTTTCCTTGGAGCATAGTTGGCTGGAGAACCAAAATTTCTCTGTGAATCTGGATGATGGTGACAAGTTCCTTGAGTCCTGTCGCTTGTGCCATATGAGGCAGTATCTGCTCTTTCAGACGGATTCATAAAGAATCATAGTTCTCTGACCCATTCAGAGCAAGAAACATTATTTGTTTATTATTATTATTATTATTATTATTATTATTATTATTATTATTATTAAGCTGGGGAGATAGCTCGGTGGTCTAATTGCATGCCTGGCAAGCACAAGGTCCTGAGTTTGATTCCTGGCACTGTTTACTGTGCAGGCCCCTGAAGCCTGAGCACATGATGCTGGCCCAAGACTGGGTGTGACAGTACATGCCTGTAATCCCAGCACTGGGAAGGCTGAGACAGGAGGATCGCCACAAGTGCCAGCTGCACAGTGAGACCCTGTATCAAAAGAATAAAAGTAAAATAAAAACTATTCCACATGTTACCTTTTTAAAATAACATAACCCTTCAAACTACTATGAATTTTAAGCTTTAGCATATATTAATAAACTTTATTTTGCATTATTTGAGGGTTTGGGACTTTCTAGCTTTTAAATGTTTTCCCTAAAAATGGAATTGATGAGTGTCAGTTGTTTACTACTGTGGATAAGTTTCTTTCTTTCTTTCTTTCTTTCTTTCTTTCTTTCTTTCTTTCTTTCTTTCTTTCTCTTTTGTTGTATTATCACTGTAATTTCAAACCCCTGATGAATTTCTGCAGAACTTGCTATTGTTCTTCATTACTGTTTATTCTTTTTGTCTTTATAAGAAGGTCTACTAAGAAACAAAGATAGGTTTAGAAATAAATGTATTGTGTGTCTCAGTTACTCTTCTCTCATCACTGGCACAAATACCCAACACCCAAATGAAGGAAGGAAAGGTTTACTTAGCTCACAGTTACTGGAGGTTTTAGTCCATACTCAGCTGGCTCTGAGACTGAATGGCGCAGGAAAGAGAGCATTCAGTTCATGGTGGCAGAACAGCAACAGTGGTGACACAGAGAGATCCTATGTGTCTGTCTCTCTTAGATTACATTCAGGCTATCTGTACCAGGTTGTGTGTAGCACTCACACCCATAATTCCAGCAATACTAAGACCTATAATCCTAGTGGATCACTTATAATCCCAGTGGATCATGAGTTAATCTCAAACTCTAGAGTTACCCACACAATGACTGTTTGAGGCTTTGGGGGGACAACTAGACACAAATCATAACATTACACCCCTGGACCCCAAAAGTCTCATGCATATCCCTTTGTGCAAAAGATATTTTATTCCATCTCTTAAGAGTTGCCAAAGTCCCAAAAGTTTTAGCATTGCTGAAAAGTCCAAGTCCCCAATCTTCTCCAAGATCCAAGGCAAACTCTTAACTATGAGCCCCTGTACAAAAGGAAAGTTAAACACATCCAACACTCAAAGGCACAAGATAAACATTACTCTTCCAAAAGTTGCAAACAATAGGGGAACACAAAACACTAGTACCAACACAAGTCCAAAATCCAGCAGGGCAAATGTTAAATCCCATAGTTACAACTGTAATATCCAAAGCAGTCTGCACTGAGTTGTGAGCTCCAAAGGCCTTATGTGGCTCCGCCCCTATGGCACTTTTGGTGGTAGCTCCCATGGAGATGAGTCTATTTCTAAGAGAACTGTTATTAGATGTGCAAAACATCATCGAGGAGCACTTGGTCACTGCTAATATGTGAGGTGCTTTACTGTGCTTTGGTTTTCCTTGAACAGTCTCATAAGTGTTGGTCTCCAGCTATACTGACAGAGTCTTCCAGAGTGATTGTGGATAACTGTAACACTGAACCTGAAATGGAGAACACATCATTATTTTGTTACATGTAATCTGAGGAAGTCACCAATACTGTTTGTAAGTCACATTGTGACAGAGAGATCAATATTTCGTATCATTCACTGTTTGGAGAATGAGACTCTGAATTTTACTGTTTGTTCATGCAAGTGAAATTGATGAAATGACACATTTCTATGCTTTCGAGATTTACAGTTTGTTATCTATTAGGCAAATGCTTCTGGAATAATATAGTGTAACATAAATTTCTTTTCAGTGTTACTTTATTACCTTTGTTGGCTTGTTTAAGTTAAAAATGTTTTCTGCTAATGAGATTCTAGAACTCATACTGCATGCATAAAATTACTCAAACAGTGTGTTCTTTCAGGAATTTAAAGCCAATCATTACAAGCTGAACATTCCCTTCCTCTATATTTTTCTTGAATTGGCTTGTGTCATTTATAAAAGTTTATATATTGGTGCTTCTCCAAATTAACCAGATGATGTTTTTGTTTTTAAGATAATGGCTGCATTCTACAATGTTGGTAATTAGTGTCCAAATTCAATATTTAGATATTGATGTTTTAATATTGTTTTATTTTTATATTTTTTACAATAATTTTATTGATAGTAAGAGATTTCCTTATATGAAAAACAGAAGTTGTAGGGCCAGCCAGACAGCTCAGCAGACTAAAAAGCCTGCTGAATGTTAGGGGCTGGGAGTTCAATCCCTGGCATGCCATGCTAGCCCAAATTATTATGGGTGTGACATGTAACCAATTCCTATTTTGGATGCTAGATGATATGTATGCTTTTCCCTGGAACCCATAGAAATTAGTTCAGGACCCACCATTGATTAGTAAGTTCAATGATGTTCAGGTTATATATGGTGTGTGTGTGTGTGTATGTGTGTGTGTGTGTACACTTATGCACATACATGTCATTGAAGTCAATAATTTTTCTTTATATATTTCATGCTTGAGTACTATAATCCCTTCATGACTTAGATTCATAATAAGATATACTATTGATATTGTAACTTCTACTAATATTTCCTTATTTTAAAGATCCTTTTTTAATGTATTTAATACAGTGGCTACAGGGTCCTTCTATGTAGATATGATTCACAGTGATTCTCCTGTTGACAGCCTACCAAGCACTGGGATTATAGGTACATGCCACCATGCCCAGTCTCAATCATAGTCTCAGCCTGCCCCGGGGGCGAGGCCAGCACAGCAGGCTAGGGGATCAAACTCCTGGCCCTTGCGTCTGTCTAAGCAGATGCTTTAATCTGCTGAGATATCTGGCCAGCCCTTTTAAAGATTCTTTTGATTACATTTAATCCTTTCATTTTCTTACAAATGTGAGGCCCTGAGCTGATTATCAGTACCAAAAAATATTCTCCTGCCCACCCCCAAAAAATCACCAGAGGAGGGCCTTTTAAAATTAACAGTTTGTGAACTGCCCAGATAGCTTAGCAGACTAACGTGCCTGCTTAGGCAGGAGCAGGGACTGGGGTTCAGTCCCTGTTGTGCCATGCCAGGCTGCCTCTAGGGTGTGCTGAAAGGGGGACTGAGACTGGGCGTGGTGGCACGTGGCTTTAATACCAGCATTTGGGAGGCTGAAAACAGGACAGTCACTGAGTCCAGTCCCCCTAGTGAGACCCTGTACTAAATACATAAAAAAGCAATCTCTTGAACAACAAAGAATAAATACTGAGTTATAAATTTTATAGCATAAAGTATATAGCATCTCATCTTTTACTTTCATTATAATTCTTCTTCATTCCTTGTTGTTCTTTACCCATATTCTAATTTCTGAAATCCACTCGTGCTACTTCACAATGCTCAGCCTAAGAAGTGAATTCAAATTCAGCATTGTCAATACTTAAATTCTTTCCAAATTGAAATAAAAAATAATTAATTAATTAATTAATTAATTGATAGATTGATTGGTACAGGGTCTTGCTACACAGCTTGAACTCATAGTGACCCTCTTGTCTCAGCCTCTCCAGTGCTGGGATTACAGGCATGCAACACCACGCCTGGTTTTAGTGGCCTGCTCTGTGCACACAGGGCAGGCCAGCATGGCATGTGGTGTGGGGGATTGAATCTGGATCTTTGTGCTTGCTAGGCAGGCGCTCAGGTTGCCAAGCCATAGCTCCAGTTCCAAACTGACATTTTAATTAAAGTTGCCATCGTTGGTTTTATTTATTTATTAATTTATTTATCTTTAAGCATGTAGTACAGGGTGTCACTACACAGATCGGAGTCATAGTGATCCTTCTATTTTCAGCCTCCCAAATGCTAGGATTACAGGCATGAACCACCACACCCAGTCTCAATTGCTGTCTCAGCGCACCCTGGAGGTGGAGCTGGCACAGTATGCTGGGGATTGAACGCTGACCCCTGCACCTGCCTAAGCAATCCCTTTAACTCGCTTAGCTATCTGGCTGCTCTGAGATTACTTTTAAGCAGGTACAAGATATAAAATGATGTAGGGATTAATTCTATCATACTGAAGTGGTAGATTCAGGTCACAGTGCATGTCTACGCAACATGGAACAAAACACACAACTGTATTAAATCTGACTTTGCAATGCAATATTTTGTAACTCATCTTTCAGATCACAATATTAGTCTAAAACTAAAAGAGAGTTCACCAAGGACTTTCCATTTATCAGCCAGTTTTTTGAGGCAGCAAAGTACCATCCATACTTCGAAAGCTCAGTAGTTTCTAAGGGTTTACCCACAAAGGCTACTCACAAACCAGGAAGATCTCCTTACCACGAGGGGCCTCAGCACACAGGAAAAGGCGCAGCTGTCTACAGCAAAACTCATTTCCAACACAACTAAAATCACAGGCAGGATTTGTTCTATATGATAGATGAAACAAATGAACAAAACACATAAAATCAGAGTTTGTTTGAAAAACTATTCATCCAGAATGAATGTCTATTGTATTTTAGGTAAACTGAGTATACTTTTGATAAAAGAAGTAAATAAGTGATCACAATGTGTGATTTTCAATTGCACAAAAATAAAGATATATTAAAAATTTTTACTTTTGTTATAAAAAACTGGAAAACTAAAGGAAGAGACATAATTTCTTGGACCAATGAGGAGGTGCATGTTTTGAATGTCCTAGAGTTTCTCACTCTCCCTTAGTTTTTTCAAGATGCTTTCGCTCCTCGGCATTCTGCTCTTATATTTCTTTAAAGAAGAAACTCAAGGCTCCTAGCTTGAGTGAGCACCAGTGTGATCAGTGTTGTCTCCACACTGTTGAGTGCTATCACAGGGTACTTTTGCTACAAAGACATAGATGTTTTACACTTTCCTACCAGGCAATCTCATTCCTCTATAACTTGCTTCTCCTAAATATTGAGATTCTATCCTTCTGCCCCCCTTCTCAACCTTGATTCTGCTCCCTTTCCTTTTGATCCCTGGATTTCCCAGGACTTGGAGCAGATCTGTCTTGCCAATTGTTAGTTTTATTTATTTATCTTTAAGCACGTAGTACAGGGTGTCACTACACAGATCAGAGTCATAGTGCCTCTAAGCATTCTTAGATAGATTCTATACCAAGCATCCTCAATATATCATCTAGGTATGGTTGTAATATTTCTAATATAAATATATTTACATATTTTTTCATAAATTGCTCTTGTTATCCGGTATGGTATCACAGCAGATTCAAAACATTCAGTCTGTGCAAAGCAAGCCCTTCATTCCTGATAGTGGCTCTGCGTTCTGTCCTGCAGAGCCATGCTTTCACAGTGAAAGTCAGGAGGTCCCCAAGCCACCCTCTGTCTCCCATGCTGTCAGCAATGGCTTGTGTGTGGGTGTCTGTTTCTCTAAAGGGTTACGTCCTATAACCTCTACCCTGGCCCTTCTTCCCTCTAATCTAACTGAGTCTCAACCACTGCAATCTCACTGCTCTTCATGTCCAAGTGGACTCCTCAGTCTTATCTTTTCCATACTCACCAATCTTAAGATTCACTTGGTGATTTTTCCCTAGGCACTGATAAGCATATGGTTATTTTTGTTCTTTTTGCTCTAGTACTTTAGCTAAATACTAATGGGATGACTCCACCACAGGAACTGGACACTTGACCTGCAATTATAATGCATGAAGAAGGCAACAGGTCAACATCTTCACTTAGCTCAGGGTGCTACGGATGAGGCAGAAGAGGGCGCTTTCCAAAGAAGATGAGAATAAGTTGGTAGGACACCTGGGGCAGTCTCTGAGAATGTCAGTGCTCTCGTATTTGACTGACTAAAGAAATACTAAGACTCCTGAGCAGGGCAGCCACACAACTTTTTCCTTTACAAAGCTATGAAGACTAAGAACAGTCCACCCAAGGGCCGCTTGGGCAGTGCACTTTTCTAAAAAACTAAAGATTATCTAAAGTGTTCATTGCTCCAGCAGGTGTCATTGGAACAGGCCAATTCTTGTATTGAATAAATCTGATAAAAATTACATTTCTATTTCTTATCATATTACCGAACAAAAATTAAGAGAAATGTTTAATTGTGGCCATTCTGTATTTAAATAATTAGACAGGTAAATAGTTAACAGTTCTAATTTGGAGTTTCAGCTCAGGCTTATAGGAAAGCTAACGCGGCAGCAGCAAAAGGAAATAGCATGATAAGAGCTCTGTGTGTACATGAATGAAACAGAACCATTGTACGTAGCAACTGCACTTGAGGGGGTAAAGGGAAGAGGACCAGGTTGTTTGTTTGTTTGTTTATTTATTTATTATGACCACCTCAATCTTCCCTGGGGGGTGGGGCTGGCGCAGCATGTGGTGCCAGGGATGGAACCGCGGTCCCTGCGGTTGCTTAAGCTTTCCTAAGCAGGTACTTTAGACCACTGAACCATCTTGCCAGCCCCCGGTGATTTATTTTTTAATAGAAGACATAAAAATATATCTCAAATGCCAAGTTGAAGAATATAAGAAGTAACACAGATACCTAAGGTAAACCTAGACTGGTAGAACAGAGCAACAATTATACAATGGATAAAATATCACATATCATTTCACTTACTATTAATAAAAACTATATGAAACAAATATTATCTTTGCTGTGAAGTAAAAATATACATTGAGATCAAGTACTACACAACACTGTACAACTCACATTAATTCTGCTACAGATTTGAGAGCTGTCTCACTTTAACACCTGTGGCTTTTGTTTCCACTGTGTATTTTCAATCATTATTTCATTATGTACCAAACAATATTTTGTTGAATATTAAACTATCAGTGATCCAGGGAATACCGAACACTCACATTTTAGCATTCAGGAATTAACACTCTTGGCATTTCTTACTGTCCCTCTTTTCATGACCGACTCAAAGGCCTACGAGCATTTACTTGTTAGACTCCTCACATAAAGGGTGAAGCATTGCTTGATAATGGAGTACAAATAATTCTCTGTTGGTAAATCATTCTTCGTTTGTAATGTTAGGTCAGCCAGCACAACACATTTTCTTTTAAAAAACTATTTATTTACTTTTTATTTATTTATTTATTCATTTATTTGGTATAAGGTCTCACTACACAGCTCAAACTCATAGTGATCCTCCTGTCCCAGCCTCCCCAGTTCTGGGATCACAGGTGTGCACCACTACACCTGGTTTTGGTGGCTGGTACAACATGCTGTGCCATACCAAGGATCAAGCCCAGGTCCTTGTGCTTCCTAGACAAGCACTTAGATGGCTCAACTAGCTCCCTGCACAATACATTTTCTTACATTCTTTACCATTCGGGCCAACTAAACCATTGCACATTCTATAACTAGAAATTTTGATTTGTACTTTTAGGTCGTTAAGCTGTATCCTTATTTCTATGCTAACTGGAAACACAAATGCTAGTATTTTTACAGAAGGCCATGAATGCTTTCAAATCACTTGGGACCTGGCATGATTTCTTGTCAAAAGGCTGCTGGTTTTAACTTCAGTAACTTCAGACTTGCTTAGTTCAGCCAGGAGAGCAGTGCAACACTGATCTAAGGATTGCTGGCCCTCTATTGCTTTACAGCCCCAGTTTGGACATGCTCAGAGGAAGAATGTGCTCCCCCCAGCATGAGGATCAACCACAGTGGTGGGGCCTCTTAACTTTAACTAGGCTTGGGCCGCAAATCAAATGCAGCAGTGTTCTTCAGAGTCAGGAGTTGCTGATAGTGGTCACACACTGGCAGGTGGGCACACCGGTGTGGAGCCCGGGTGGAAGAGTAAAGAACTCCTTATAGTAACTGAGTCCAAGTGCAATAATCTGGGAGAGCAGGAGGCCATGTGCAGGAGATGCACTGCTAGTGGTGGCATCATGGCTGGCCACCAGAGCAGCTTGGGTTGATAAATGTAAGGAGGAGGCAACTGGACTCCAGATCCTTGGACAGAACAGGATAACTGAATTTGAGAGCATGTCAGAAGGCCTTGTGGGTTTTTTGACAACTGGGTTGGCTTTTGTTGTTGTTGCTGTTGTTGTTGTTGTTGTTGTTATGCAGGACACATGTGCAAAGCCAAGGTGGGGGGAGGGGTTTACCCTAAGACAAGCCCAAGGGAGCCGGCCTTTGATCTCAGGAGTTGCCCAGTTGAAAGGGTTTATGAGAGCAGCTCACAAGCAGGGGCTGCATCTTGATGACCCAGTGATCTTGCTGAGGCAGTTGATAGCTTGGGAGGCTTATGTGTGGTTGGGTACCTGTTTATGCTTCCAGTAACATCAGACAGCCATGGGGGTCACAGTGCAGGCTAGAAGATGAGTCCCTAGTCTGTGCCTCTGGGAGGAGAGTCTTCAGAACATCTGGATGGCAATTATTTGTCCCAGGCTAATGCAGGTGCTGCTTTTCTCTTGGAGAATAGTCAACGTCGAATGGGTTAAACCTGAGCAAGACAGACTATCTTGGTTTGAAGAAGACTCCCTCCCCCAGGCTGTGTGTGTTTGGCAGAAGGGGTGAGAGGCAAAAGTGTCATTGCCTGCTGAAGGCAAAATTTTCATGGATGAAACTTTTGCAGGCAGAGAATTTCATTCCATTGTTTACCAGGAAGGTCACCAGCTTTCTCCCAGCTCTTGCAATAGTCATGGGGACCCAGTTTGCTAGCATGCAGTCTGTCCTATCTATCCAAGCCCCAGAGGGCACAGCTCATTTGTTAGAGCTGACAGTCCAATTTTTCCTCAGTCACAATGTGCAGCTCAGAAGGAGTTGTTGGCAGTCCTCTTAGGCAGTGTTAGGTGACGCCATCTGAGCAGGACAGGTGTGTAAGCAGAAGGCTCTGGAGCAAAGGCCTCTGGGAAAAATCAGGCCATGGCTGGCTGGAACCAGTTCAGTTGGCTGGAAGGCAATGAGCTGGGAGTGGGGAGTGAAGCTGTTGGTGTTGGCAGCAGCTGTGGTGGCATACAAAAGTGCCAAGGTGGAATTCTCAGGAAGAATGGGCCTCCTTTTACTTTTCTTTTTCCTAAAGTCAGGGACTGTGGAACTTTAACGAATAGGTTCCTATTTTATCACCCTATAGTGTGTGTTGCATGCCCTTGAATGATGGCACAGCAGACAAAGGGTGGGTGCACCTCAGTGAGAGACCATGCAGAGGCTCACCTGGCCACTCCCCTTGTAGGGACTTAGGCACAACTCAGCCTAAGGAAGGTGTGGGGCCTCTGCTGTGTCATGTTCCACCCCGTCAGCCACTGGGACCAGTGCCTCCAGTCTTACTGCACAGACGGAGCAGCTGATTGCTTACGCTATGCACTCCACTCACTCACACATCCAGTGAAGAAGCACACAGAGGTTAAAGATCATAATCCTCCTTCCCCTGAGGGTGGTCTTAACTAGCAAGAGGTAATCAAGCTTTTCTTTTACTCAAACTGAGCAGGACTGACAGACTGCCTAAGTGAAGTGCTGCCAGGTTCTCACCAGAATCAGGAGGGCAGGAAGACAGACAGATTGCATCCTCCCTGTGGGATCTGATGTGAGCTGCTCAAGTGGGGAGCCAGGAATTCTCTTCCAGACCTTGAAGGGGGCCTGAGAAACCTCCAAATCCGAGCCTTCCCTTCAAGAGGTCCTTGTTCTGTTTCCAAGGGCAACAACTGGTGACCAAAGATGTCAGCATGGTCGGTCTCCCCGGCCAATGCAACAAATACAGCAGCAAGCAGAGACATCACAAACAGCACCCAAAATTGGAGGCAGATTGATTTTATGTCAACAGGCACTGATTAAGACAATTTTCAGAACATCAGGCCGTGGTATCTGGCGGTCTCTGGGTGATATGGGATAAGCAAGAAGTCCAACAGCAGAATGGCTTGTCAATTGGAGAATGACATGCAGAATGTGGATCATAATGACCAGCTGTGCAACCCATTGACCAGACATTTCTAAGAAACAGGAGCAACCTGATCTGAAACAAGAACTATTACCTGGGCAACTGAAGTATACAGCATGAGTGGGAGGCAGAGGCATTTTTAAAGAATATTTTACTTATTTGTTTGTTTGTTTGCTTGTTTGTTGGGTACAGGGCTTTGCTACACAGCTCAGACTCATAGTGATCCTCCTGTCTCAGCCTCCTCAGTGCTGGGATTATAAGCTAGCACCACCATGCCCTGTTTTGGTGGTCAGCTTGGTGTAAGGCCGGCGTGGCATGTGATACCAGGGGTCAAACTTGGGTACTTAAGCTTGCCAGGCAGACACTTAGACAGCCAAGCTATCTCCCTAGCCCCAATTTTTCTACCATAAGGCCGAAAACTCAGGAAAATAACAGATTATTTGAAACTTTGTTTAGGTTTTATGGATAAAATTTTGAAGTTACTAGATCAAAAGGAAAAGTAAACATATTAGATTATAACATGAAAATCTTCATCAGACATGGAAAAGAACATGGAAGTCATATTTGAAAAATATACATCTAACCAAGAGTCAGAACATACCAAATACAGTAGGATTGATACAGTGCTGCATTTGTTTTTATCTTCCTTCCTCTTTGCCTCTATTTCTGCCTCTCTGTTTCTGTTTCTTTCTTCCTTCTCTCTTCCTTTCTTCCTTTGTGACAGAGGGTTGAACCCAGGGATTGTTACGTTATACAGTTGATTGCCCACCAAGGAACATGCCCAGCCCTATTATTGGTACCTTGAATGTTCCCCAGATGTTATATGTTCAATCCATGTTTGGTTTATGGCAACACTGTACCTTTTTTATTCTACAATTTGGACATGGTTAGATCTGCCATAGCCCAGGTGGTTGTTTCTCCTTCTTTAAGATGAGGTCTAGTTCACCTGAAGTATCAATAAGGTGACAAGTGCAGACCAGGCCAGTCTCGAGCCCCTTCCATGGGAACTGGGAACCTGTACCTATCAGCAGCTAACATCATATTTTACCAATATCTATCTTGAGCTCCTTTAGGCAGGTGGCATATATATGTAAATACAGCAGGCAGAAGAATGAGTGACAATTTTTGCTCTCAGGCTGATGACGAGAGTTAAGAAAGTTGAACCCCTACTGAGGGAAGCCACAAGCACTGACAGGGCAAGACAGTCACCTGGAGAGCTCAGCTGGCAGGCCTCAGGCCTGTGTGGCCCAGTCCCCTGGTAGCTCAAGTCTTAGTGCCGTTTGTCCCACACGGCAGACATGGAATCATAGTGTTTCCCATTAGCCTGATTGGGTTTAGTATTCTAGTCCAATCCTTCTTTTCCATGTCACAGTCCTTTCCCTTTGGGAAGGAAATATTCACTGTGCCACTGTGTCTTGGAGGAACAGATCTTTCTGTTTTGTTTTGCAGAAGCTCACAGCTGCGAATTTGTCTCCTGCTTTCGAGGATTAACCACACTAAAATAAAGTCGTCGCTGGTGAGCCCAAATCCAGTGCAGTTCGTGTATTTTACAAAACCAGAGGTTTGGATGCAGTTAGAGACATCTACAGAAGATATTGTGTGGGTCCGGGGAGAAGCCATGAGACTAAAATGATGAATCTAACAACCAAGGCATGCCTGAGACCACCAGCAGCTACAGGAAAGGTGCAAAGAGCTCCCTCTCCAGTGCCCTTGGAGGAGGCTGTGGCCTGGACCACAGCCTCCAGAAATGTGAGAGAATATATTTGTGTGATTTTAGGTAGCATGGATTGCACCTTTCCATGCCTTTACAATGGTGTTGAAGAGAGCTCATGTTTGTTACTGCAGCCCTAGGACAGCCACAGACTGATACTGTAGCTCAGTGCCAGTGTGTCCGTCAAAAGGCATGTGTCATTGCTTGGCTTTTGGGGAACTAACTAAATCCTGAGGACATAATATTGGGGACTATTGCTGGTCTCTGGTTCCTTCTGCTAGGGCACTTTCATCCTTTCTTTTCCTGGTTCCATAAATGAGTATGTACCTCTGTCAGTCTCTCTTACCTGATGCACCCCTAGAAGATATGGACTAAATCTCCATTACTGTGAACTAAAAATGACAATTTCCTCCTTTGCATTGTTTATTATAGGAAGTTGTCAAGGCGATGACAAGCTGGGTTTTACTGTCTTTAGATTCATGTCTAGATTGGCCTAGAGAAACTTAAACAAAATGCCAGGAGAGTACAAGTTGATTCTTCTTTATTTACTCTGTTATTTATTTAGTACAGGATCTACAAAGTCTCACTACACAAATTAGACTCTTGGTGATCCTCCTGTTTTCAGACTCCCAAGTGCTGGGATTCCAGGCGAGCACCACCACACCCAGTCTCAGGTTGATTCCTCCCAGATTGGTGTGCAATTCTTAATACTGTTCATGCTGTCTTCACCCTTATTTTAAAATCGTGTACCTGTCTCAACTACCATGTGAGTACAGCTGTACATGACCTTACCAGCATTCGAGAAACTGGTAATGACCCTCGCAACATAATTTACCATGACAGAGATGGCACCAAAGAAAGTTTTCTAGAGGTGTTGTAGAGCAACTGGCAAGACGCAAGGCAGGGCTGCACACGGGAGAGCAAGCAGTGCTGTTTCCAAAAGGACAGCAAGGGAAGTGGCTTGGGGGGGAGAAGACCAGTGGCTCTGAGCCACTCACTGTCTGATCATGAGACGGCCACGTGGCTCTCCTGGAGCAGGGTGCTACACAAGAGGTCATTGCAGCTGAGTCACTGTGATTTGTGGCTTCTTTTAAGATGGCCACCTGCCCTACAATGGCTGCATCTCATCCCACACTGAACCCTATATTTACCATAAGTATTTTATAAGTAAAAATATGAACGATGCTATTATAAGTTATCCTGCACAGGATTATTGTTGAATAGCCTCCGTAAAAAATATTCCATGGGTTAATCTTATATGCCAAGCTCACTAGGACCTGTGTTGCCTAGATACCTGGTTGAACATTATTCTAGACATGTCTGTGAAACTGTTTCTGGATATGATTGTCATCTGAATGGCAACCTGAAAAATGTGGATTATCCTCCTTAGGGTGGGTTTCATTCAAACCACTGAAGGTCTGAACAGAAAATCTATCACGTAGTAGGAGAGAGTCATTTTTCTCTCTCTAGTTGTCTTTTGGTTTAGAAATAGATCTTCCCTTTTATTTTATTTTTCCTTTATTTATTTATTTATTTATTTATTTATTTATTTATTTTGTATTTTAGGGAAGGGTCTACAGGGTGTTCAGGGTCTCACTGCTAGATTAGACTCAGAGTGATCTGCCTGTTCACAGCCTCCCAAGAGCTGGAATTACAGGTTCACACCACCATACACAGTTTCAATTGCTGTCTCAGTGTGCCCCGTGGGTGGGGCCAACATGGCAGGTCTGGGGATCGAAAACCCAACCCCTGCTCTTGCTTGCAGGTGT
>PVKN010025024.1:0-14267 GCA_004027915.1 Capromys pilorides | reverse complement strand
TTATTAAAAAAAACTGATGGGAATTATTAGTACAACCACCTCAGCCATCCTGTATATATACTTTCATGATTTTCTCCCCTTTCTTTCTCCCTATCTTCCCTCCTTTCTTTCATCTTTATTTAGTCCATAAGTTCAGTTTCTTTCCATTTTACTATATCTATTATACCTCTCAGGTTTTATTTCTTCCTTCAGGTTCTTACACTAGGGAGACAATACAATATTTACACATGAGGATCTGATTTATTCCACCTATGACTATAGCCTCTAGTTGGATCCACTTACTTATGAAGGCTTCAAGTTTGTCTTTCTTTATAGCTGAGTAGTGCTCCATTGTATAAAAATGCCTCATCTTTTTCATCCATTCCTCAAGTAATGGACATTTTTGTTGTCTCCAAGATTTGGCTACGACAAATTGTGCTGTTATAAACATGGGTGCACATATGTCATTCTGATATAATGTTTTCAGTTCTTCTGTGGAAATCTCCAGAAGGGGGATAGCTGGATTGAATGGTATTTCCAGTCCTAGTTTTTTTAGGCATCTCCACACTGATTTTCATAGTGGTTGCACCAGTCTGCATTCCCACCAGCTGCGGAGAAGGAATCCCTTCCCCTGCCACAGCTTCTCCAGCATTTGTTATTAGTTGATTTCTTTATGATAGCCCTTCTTTCTGGGGTGAGATGGTATCTCAGTGTTGTTTTACTTAGCATTTCTCAAATGGTCAGTACTATGGAACATTTTTAAATGTATTTATTTGTCCACTTCTATTTCTTCCTCTGAGAAGTGTGTATTCATTTCAGATGCCCATTTTTGGATTGGGTCTTTAAATTTTGGGGGCAAAATTTTTAGTTCTTTATATAATTTAGATAGAAGTCCTTTGTTTCAGTGATTGTTGGTTATGATTTTTTCCCAGTTTGTGGGTTGTCTTTTCACTGTGTTAGTGATCTCTTTTGACATGAAGATATTTCTCAATAAGATGAGATCCCAGTTGTTGATTTTTTGAAATATTTCCTGTGCAGTTTGGTTTTTGTTCATGAACTGTCTGCCTACTCCTATGACTTCAAGATTTTCATCTTTTTTTTTTTTTCATCCAGGAGATTTAGTGTTTCTGTTCTGTTTAATTATTTAAGCCATTTTGACTTTAGGTTAAAATGGTGATAGACCTGGGTCTAGTTCTAGTTTTCTGCATGTGGAGAACCAGATTTTCCAGCACCATTTGTTAAAGAGGCTCTCTTTCTTCCAGTGAATGTGTTTGGCCCCTTTGTCAAAGATAAGAGGGCTGAGTGTGTTTGTAGTTGTGTTTGCACCTTCTATTCAGGTCCATTGACTCTTGGGTCTGTCTTTTTTTTTTTTTTCAAGTACCATGCTGATTTTATCACAGTTAGATTGTCAGTCTTGCATATTAAAGAAGTTTGGAATTCTGGTACTATCATCTGTTTCACTGGTTGTTCACCTCCCGTTTATGTAGAGGGACCAGGAGCCATTGTTACTGTGGTATTGATAGAGTGATAGTTTCAGAGGTTGAAATCCCTCGCTGCATTCTGACTTCTGTCAGTTACACAATCCCCATGGTGCATTGCACTAACCTTGCCTGAGCATGTCTCATCTCCAGTGTAGGCAGAGCTCTCTAATCTTTTCCTCGGAGTTCTTCTACCTCATGTCAAACATAAGCTATGTATAGACACCTGCTTCAGTGTGTTAAGTAGATTTCTCTTAGGCCAAAGCTGATAAACACCTGACAATAGCTGAGCACCTGTTCTAGGGGAGACTGGCTTTGAGACAGAGTTATGGCACGGTTTTCCCACGGAAGTTATAGAAGGATTGAATAGGAATAAGTGTGAAAGAAGAAAAGAGAGGCAACAGTAAGAAGCTGTGAAAGAAAACCCAAAGGAGAAGAAGGAAGAAAGAAGAGGCCAAAGTAGTTCCCACAGGGAATGCAACAGAGCACAGCCTAATTCTCATTAGATGAGGCTCTTGGTGTGACACTCATCTGTTACCATATCTTGACAGAAGTAGGGATGACAACACTCCTACACAGCATGGTCAACATTGCCATGTAGCGTGGAGATTTCCTTAAGACAAAGATAATGCCCTGTCAAAGATCATGAACCAGGCAAAAGGTAGCCTTTCCAGAAAAATCATCGGGAGGCTACAGGGCAGAGCTACTGTTCTACAACCCAAGTACTGGTAGAAGAGAAAAGTGAATCCAAGAGACAACTGAAGAAAACAAAACTAAAATGTAATAATATAAGAAACCTCATGTGCCCAATAAACAGCTTCAATAATTCATTTAGGACCAAGGTGGTTCTGCCCAGAACCACTAGAGGTCAACTTGTGGCAGGCGTGCACCACTGAAAGCTCTAAAAGGTTGGCCACCTTTGGCTTAGGTCCTTTCTGGACCCCTCAGCCACCTCATCCCTCCACATGACTTTGAAGGAAATCTTAGACCTACACCAGTCCCGCTGTGAGACTTCAGTGTGGGCGGGAAGCCTCTGCTGAGCAGCACTCCCTGGAAATGCCAAGGGGAAGTAACACTTGGGAGAAGTAAAAGTGAGACCACTGGAAAAAAGACGGGCAGGTCAGGTGAGGAGAGAAAAAAGGGATTGCTTCCTAGGAACTGCTCGCAGAGTTTTGTGACTTTTTAAAAATTTATTTATTTATTTATTTATTTAGTCTTTTGGGGACAGGGTCTCGCTATGCAGGCTGGCCTTGAGCTCACTTTTGTAGCCCAGGCTGGTCTCAAACTCACACTAATCCTCCAGCCTCAGCCTCCCAAGTGCTGAGATTGCAGGAGTGCACCACCATGCCCAGCTATTAAATTTCACAGAGTTTCCATTTCTACTCCTTTTCACAAAAGAAATGGTAGGACAGAAATCAGACAGTTCACAGGGAAAAACAAGACCAATACTGGGGGAAGTCTCCCCACTCCACACAGTTTAACATGAAAGCAACATATGTGAGCTGTATTGGTCTATAGTGACACTTTTTAAAATATATGGGCCGTGACCATATTTTTAGAGTTTGTATTTATTTTGCTTCGTTCCATGAGATGTAAACTGGGATATTCAGTTATAAAATAGTATTTTATTGCTTCTGGGTTATTCCTCAAGAGAGGAAAATAAAGTTTCCCTCCAAAACAGTGATAAATGCTTAATAAAACATGTAGACCTTTCCCCCTGAAAGGTTAGGCAAGGCTTTAGAATATTTGATGAGAATGTGACAGCTCCCACCTGAATTTAGCTGATGAATCAGAATCCAGGGACAAGTACTGAAAAAAGAGAGATTCCTCTGGCTTCCAAGACAAGGTTCACCCTTCTGTAGGAGAAATTGCCCACCAGAGAGGGGTTCTGGGGTTAGAAAGGTTCATAGATAACCCCCACCTCAGAAACACCACTCGGAAACTATAGAAAGGAGTTTGGAATGTCAGATTTAGCTCCAATTGCCAGCTACCTGTAACAAAAAGTACGACTAGGCCCTCTTTCCCCTGCGCCCCAACACACCCACGCGTGATGTCCACAATGCCTTGTTCAGCACGCAGGTAGCTTTACACTCAACTCTTTCTCAAAAGTGTGTAAGGAACCAGAAGCAGCTCTGCAAAATGTTACTTAGAAAGCACAAAGCACAAAGAGGAAAAGCCCTTGCCAGGCCCGTTTAGGATTTCACCACAAATCGAACCTTTCTCGGGGAGTCCTGGACCAAGGGACCCGGGGTGAGAACGTCGAGCGCCCCACAGCACTCCTCCACGGCGCCATCACCTGCAGGAGTGTGGTTGGCAGAGCTGCAGCTGCAAATACCTGTGCCACAGACGGCGGCTTCGCTCGGTGTGGCCCTTTCCCCCTTCTCCCCTTCAATTGCTGTCCTGGTGATACTTGCTGCCTCATTTTATACCACTGTTTTTCATTAAATAAAAGCCAGGAGTAGAAGACTGTAAATCTTTTTATGTTCTGAGCAGCTGGGAGGCAGCGGTCCCCATCCCAGCCTTGGGACCACACTGCCAAAGCCACGGTTCCAGCCCTGGGGCACAGCAGCCGTGCAGAGCGGCAGAGCGGGAACAAGGCGGCTTCGTGCCTAGGGCCGCGCACCACAGCGCGCTTTCCCTTTCTCGGGTTTGTTTTCTCAGCTGGTGGGACACGCTCTGCTCCAGGACCATGAGGGCTGGTGGAAACAGCTTCCTCCAAGATCTAACGGTCCGTTTTCAAGAAGTGGTTTGGAGCTTAAAAGAGGGGAGCTGAGTGAGAGCTCTGTGCCCAGCTCTCGGGTTTTTCTTAGTGCATGGAAATGTGAGCTGTGTAAACAGTTCGGGTTTCACGTTCCACCTGTAGCAAAATCGGCCAAAGGAGACAGGGAAGGCTCTTTAGACCTTTCCCCGCCTCAATTCTTTGTCACACACACACACACACACACACACACACACATACACACACACACACACACACACACACATACACGTATGTGTGTGTGCGCACGTGTCCCTGTCCTTATCCCAAGGGAAAAGGCCTTTAACCAAAATATATTATCTTTGCAACATCCAGCGACTCGCAAACTTTCCTCCCCGATCCCCCAGCTCAGCATAGCAAGTGGGACGCCTGTGACCATGACACTCTAAGAAGGGTTTTTTTCAGCCTTTCACTCTCTAACTGAACACCAGTGAACGCCGGCCTTCCAGAACCTACCTCACAAATCTACAGGGGAAGCCAAGGAAGACCGAATCAGCAGTGTTCCTTCCTCAGGCAACCTGAGGAGTAACCCACGTTCTGTCTGTGTGTGTCTTCCTAGGACTAGCCGCTTTCCATTTCTCCTAGCTGGAATGTGGCCCTAGAGCTTAGATGGGCTAAGGGGTCACAGAGCTTGGGTCTCTCACATAGCAGCCACTCAGACTGGTCCTTGTGGATTTTTGTTTGTTTTTGTTTTGGTGTTTTGCTTTTTGTTTTTTGTTTTTTTGTATTTTAGGGAAGGATCTGTAAGGTGTTCAGGTCTCACTACTAGATTGGACTCTTAGTGATCCACTTGTTTACAGTCTCCCAAGAGCTGGGATTACAGGCATGTGCCACCATGCCCAGTCTTAATTGCTGTCTCAGTGCACACCAGAGGTAGAGCCAGCAAGGCAGGCCCTGGGGAGGGGATAGAACCCCTGGCCCCTACACCTGCTTGCAGGCACTTTAATCCCTTGAGCTATTTGGTGGGCCCTGGTCCTTGTCACGGAGCAGAGGCCAATAAGCATGGAGAGAAAGAAATGAGTGGTTAGGGATGACACAATATTTTGCAAAGCTCCTAATCCAGGAAAAGACAGGGAAGCAGGTTCCAAACGCCTCCAGTAGTAGCTTCTATGTAGAGTCTGGGCTTGCTAGCCTTCAGGTACCTCCAGGGAGGAGGTAAAACATGCTCGTTAACCAGCAGCTCAGAGCCCAGAGGAAGCAGCCAGTGAGACTGAGACAGCGAGAGGGGCCCCTGCTCCAGGTGCCTGCTCTCCCCTTGGGGAGGGTGGAGGGAGGGTGGAAAGGATTTTGTGTTTGACATTCTGAGGGTTCCTGCAATGACAGAGAGGGAAGAGAGGGGACAGAAAAGTAAAGGACGGGAGGGAAGGAGAAAAAAAGAAAGACAAAGAGAGAGAAGAAGAGAGACAAACAGCAGGGGGGAAGAGGCAACATGAAGAAAGCGGGTGGGCCTCACATGTAGCCATAACTCCAGCTTCTAATTTTCAGTTGTCAGGATTCATCTCACAGAAAAATGAAAGCTGAAAAGAACGTGTAATCTTCTACAGAGAGATCCCACAGTACCTCCAGATGTTTCGGGTTATCGTATGGGGAGGGGAGAGCCGTGGATTGAGAGGAGCAAGTATGCTCATTCCCCGAAAGGAGGAAGGTCACCAAGTGGGGAACGACTTCTCCAGCTTTGGAAGTATCGAATTTCGGCAGAAGGAGCCAGGAATAAGATATCATTTGTTAACTTTGCTAATCCATTAAGTAGACGTGGGACAACCCAGCTATTATTCGGAGCTCTCGACTGTGTATCCCCTGACAGGGAAACAACATCCCGCTGAGTGTAGGTGCGGTGTGTGCTAAGAGGACATAAAACTTTCAGCAGCTTTAGACCAAGTTGATTTTTATTTTAGGGAACAGCACATATTGAGTCAGGAGGAGGGAGAAACCACCACCCTCCAGCCTTTCTTCAGGAAATACAGCGTGAGGAAATTAATGGCTGGCTTAGATGGAGGGTGGGGATTTTTATCCGATCTCTCCTCCTCCATGCAGAGCTTGTTGTGTGGGGGTAGGGGGCTTCTCCCTAATGACATATCTCAGAATCTTATAAATTTTGGAACTAATGGTATGCTTGTGCCCCAATTTCTAATGATATTGATTTTTTGCATCCAATGTCTAGTGAGGCACAGCGGCGTGTTCCTGAAATGTCAGCACCTGGAAGGTGGGGCAGAAGGATCACCATGAACTGCAGGGCAGCTTGGCTTCCATAGCGAGACGCTGTCTAGCAATACCAAGAGCGACAGCATGCGAACCCTGGGTGGGGCTGGGGCACCAGGAGCACATGGGTGAATGCAGCCATGGAGCAGGCCCTGGGGAGAGGGCCTGTGTGTGACACCAGTCACCCACCAGGACCGCATCTGTGACTACGGTCCGGGGTGGGAGGGCTCCACAATCCCCGCACTCTGCTCCTTGTCACATCTCATCTGAACTTTGGGCTCTGGGCAGCAGCTCTTCCTTTCCTCCAAACACACCTTCCATGTGTAGCTTGAGCACCATGGAGGATAGGGGCGGGCGCTGGAGCTGAGGCTTGCGGGGATCCCAGGTGGAAGAGGAGGACGCTTGCGGTTCCTGGACACCCAAGCCTTCTCTCGACTTTTCCGCATGACTGGCAGGTGATTCACGGCGTGGGCCAGCCAGAACCAGCTGCGCCATCCTTCCTCATTCCCGTGACACGGGACAGGGTGTGACAGGCGCAGAGGGCAAGCTGAAGGCTCGGGCTCAATGGCTCCCTTTCTTTTCGCTTCCTGTTCCCCTCACAGTAACCCACTGACTAGGAAGTGAAAGGATGACAGGAGAGACAAGTTGATGGACAGAGTGAACCGGAGGTCAAACCGCGACGGAGGGGGAAGGGCTGAGCTCTGGAGCACGGAGAGGCAGCCGGCCTTGGGCACTGCCGCACCTGGGTGTCGCCAGCTCCTCCCCGCAAAGGGCTCCTGACGGACAAGTGTGCTCTCGCCTGGCTGATGTCCATCCATTCTTCTGTAACCGGCACCCTGTTTTTCCTGCAGGACCCACCCCACTCCAGTCTCAGGCCTTTGATGGTTGGAGAACCCAGCTCCTGAGGAAGGCAGGATGCAGGCCAAGTCCGCTGATGTATTCCACCTTCTTGGCCTAGGAGATGGGCTCAGGGGTGAGTTCAGAGGCTGGACTGGGTCAGAGGAGCCACCACTGGGGGAGGCCTAGGGGAGAAAATTTCTGTCTTTCTGGACTTGGCCACTCGTAAAGGTGATGTGAGCCCAGAGTGCCAGTGGCCCCGCATGAGGGCAAAACCCGTGCGTAGAGGGCAGAGCCCAAACACCAGGGGCAGAGGCCAAACTTAAATGACAGCAGCAACACCATCTGCATTTCGGACGTGTCCTGCAAAATTGCACATGTTGGTAACTTCATTCCAGAATGAATCCCCAACTCGCAAGTTGGCGGTACCTGGAGATGGAGCCTTCAGGAGATCATTGGAATTAGGAGAGGTCTTGAGACTACGACCCCACTATGACATCAGGGGCTTTCAGAGGGAAGAGCCCATGGCACCATGCCTGCTGCCTCACCATGTGACCCTCCTCACCATGCTGTAACACTACAAGGAGATCCCATTAGGTGAGAGTCCTACCTTGGGCTTCCCAGCCTCCAGAATTTTGAGTCAAGTAAATTTTAATTCAAGAATAATTTATAGGGATGGGGAGATAGCTCAACAGTCTAAGCACCTGCCTTGCAAGTGCAATGACCTGGGTTTGATCCCTGGTACTACATGCTGTGCTGGCCCCAGAGCCTTAGGTATGCCATGCCAACTCAGAAACCCAGCCTGGCGGTGCATGTCTGTAATCTCAGTGCTGGGGAGGCTGAGACAGGAGGATCACTATGAGTCCAAATTGCAATGACAAGACCCTGTACCAAATAAATAAAATAATAAAGTATTTTTTAGAAAGAATAATTTATAAATGACCCAGCTGTATTTCATTACTGCAACAGAAAAACAGAAAATACCAAACCTGTATATTCAGTTGTCACCAAGGTCAAATCCAATGCTGTAGATTATGTCCTATTTTTCTTATATCCATATTTATGTTTCTGGCATGTCATCAAAATAGCACAAGGTTCTGGCCAGCCAAATAGCTCAGTGGATTAAAGCGCCTGCAAGCAGGTGCAGGGGCTGGGGCGAGCTGAGAGGGCAATTGAGACTGGATGTGGTGGTGAAAGCCTTTAATCCCAGCTCTTGGGAGGCTGAAAACAGGAGGATCACTATGAGTCTGATCTAGTAGTGAGAACTTGAGCACCCTGTAGACCCTTCCCTAAAACATATGTACATACATACATACATACATAATAAAGTACAAGGTTCATAGTACCCATATCTGCCTATATGTATGGGAAAGGATAAGAGAACTCTGACACAATGGAAAGCTGTGTCAAGTGAATAGCATATTCCTTCTGATTCTCCCCATCATCAGCAGAGATGCATTTCTTCCAAGGCCCCATGTAGCCTCACGCTCATGAGTTCTCACTGAGTGGGAAAGACACGGTTTAGTGCTTGCCTTGTAATATTGCCACTACTTTGCATCAAGAATGAACTATGCAATGACCTCGGATATAGGGCCAGAGAGAGACCACCTACCAGCTGGGAAATAAGACAGTGCTCAAGGACAGTTTGCCAGATGAGGGAAAGGAAAGAAAGAAGGAGTTTAGAAGGAGAGGAAGATGAAGAGAGCAAGCTTGGGAATGTTCATCACGAGTTGTTTGCAGAATATCTGACTGGTGGGGTCCAGTTGAGCTGGCATACGCACTTTTCAAGGTAAGTGCCGGAATACAAGTTAGAGATACTCAATTTGGAGTCAATGATATTTGGGCACTGGAAGGGGAGGGGCAACATTCAGGAAAACCATGTGAACCAATGGGTGACTACCCAGAGAGTAGGCTTGGAGAGAAATGAATCCACCACAGACAGCCCTTGACAGGACAGGCATGTTTACAAGACTGGGCTAAGGAGAGTGAATGGAAAAGGAAAATGGCACAGAGAGAAGAGGAACCAGCAGGAAACTAAGCAAGAGACTGTTTCAAATAATGGAAGCTATTGGCACAAGCGAATGCCACCGAGAGGTCAAGAAGTGGAAAAGCTGTGGAAGACCCCAAGAACGTGGCACGTCCTGGAGAGCTGCTGTTCTCAGGGTGGCAGTAGCACTAACTCCAGGGCGTGAAGAGCTCCCCTCCTCCAGGGGGGGCCCGCACGGCGCTGCCTCTGCTCTCGGAACTCGATAGCAGCGCTCGGTGTGCTCCAGGGAAGCTAGTCCTTCTGACACTGTCCTTCGGTTTTAAACTACTACCTCCTCCAGGCCAGGGACTGTGGACTGTTGAAATTTTAACTAAAATGAGAGATATTAAACTATTGAATTTAGGGTCAGCTTACATCTAGAAAATTGTGACATTATAATTATATATGTCAATTGACTTCTACAAAACCTAGATCCAGATAGGAGGTTCTAGACCCGGATTCCTACCTGTTAATCCTTCCCAGGCTTATTATGACATCAAATGTTCAGCTATCTGCAGGGCATTTATATGGCTGTGTCCAGCTCATATGCAGTTCTTAACACAGTGATTAAGCTTCAATACTTTCCACAATTCTGCTCACAAACTGAGTTGGATGAGAACAAAATGAGACTCAATGTTTAGGTTCAATTTGATCTTATGAGGAAATTTCATTCACTTCTTATCCAACTCAGTCTGTGACCACAGTTGTGGAGAGAAGTGAGTTCATGAACCAATGGTCACTGTATAAGGATCAAAGTATAAATCAGATATACTGACTTGGAGTCCATGATGATTAGGTACTAAGGAAAGAATTCGTTTATCACCACAGATTGGTTTTGTTTAGTTTTGAACTTAATATAAATAGAAATATAAATTGCATCCTGGCCTTTTGACTAAGATCAAGTATAAATCAGTCATAGGACCTGTTTCCTTGGAAATGTCCGCCTTCATTCAAAATGGCATAAGGATGGCTGCGTATAACACAGTCTCTGCCTTTACATTGCTGTATATTACAAGAATATACCAGTCTGTATGTCCTTTATTTTGTAGCTGGGCTTTTGAGAGTTTGTTTCCATAGTATGGATGCAGAGTTCAAGGCTGTAATGAACGGTCTGGTACACATCTACCGGCAGATTAGAACTCATTCTGGGGATCTAAGCTCAGGAATATGAGTCTTGGATCTGCCTTTGGACTGTCACTCTCAGAGCTTCTTCCCCACATCCTATAGGTAGGGTCAGAAGACCAGATGAGTAGCAGGTACAAACTGCCCTTGCTGTCATAGACAGTGTCCCAGTAAATTTCTTGGAGGAAGTTACACTGGTGCTGTTCTATAAATTTTTTTCTTTTTAATTTTTTATTAGCACATGTTTACAGTACATAAAGATTATCCTCCTCATGGGCAGTTGATATGTGACTTGATACACTTTACAGCATCATCAATAAATATTTTTGGATCAATTCCTGAGTAAATCAAAGTCTAAAGATCAGCCTGTAAGTTCACTTAGCATAAAACACAGCCCCTCTCTTTACTCAAGTCATAATATAAACTCAATTAGTTGAAATGCACATACCGTAGAGAATTTTACTAAACGAGTTAAACCCTTCATAATGAATAAGACAAAATATTAAGAATTTGGTTTTCAGGAGGGCTTGGGAAGGAGGATCTGCAGTTCGGCCAAGGGAAGGGATGAGACACATATTTTATCCCAGGTTGGAAGAAAGTCTGTGGTAAGGTGACTATTTTTGCACACACACAAAAATGTTTGGGCAGGGACCTCAGCAAATATCCCAAGAATAACATGACAAGCAAGTCACCCACCAATCAGGAGGCCACAGTTTTGTTTTTCATGTGAGAACCTGCTTGGGCTCTCACTGGTTAGAAGAAGTGAACAGTGTGGAGAAGCCAGGAGAGCATGACAAATCAGCTTTCATCACGTGGCAAGCTATGCTCGGACAACACCAGGGCTGGACGTTGCTTCCACTTCCTCCTTGTCCTCTGCTCCCTTCATGGGTAGCGTGTGACCACAAGCTTGGCTTGCATCTGTGAGAAAAGAGGTGAAACTTCACCTGAAAGAAAGGATAAAAGAAGCTGGGAGACAACTGAGCTCTGGTTTGGATTCCAGCCTTTTTCTTCATTCCATCTCCCTCCTTCTCCCACCCCCTACCCAGCCCAGTGCCCTAAGGCAGGGTTCAAGTCCAAACTCGAAGCCAATAGGATTTAGTGCTGCTTTTCTAGGTCTCCTCCAGCACCTTTGGAGTCCTTCCAAGAGGGAAGTGGCCCCTGCCCACCTAGCTTAAAATATCAGTTCAAAGCGATTAGAGAAGTGATTTAGGCAGAGAGCACTGTAAGGGGAACTCAAGGCTGTTCATCCTCTGTAGCTCACAAACGTGGTTAAGAAATAGAGGACAAATTAAAAAAGAGATGAACATGAAGGACTCTGGGGACCTGGTCAGCCTCAGTACAATGGTACTCTCACCAGCTCCATGACCTCACAATAATATGTGGAAATGTCAACAGAAAATGACTTGACAGATTAACCTCGTGTCATTTCTGCCCATGGCACAAGGGTCTGCAGAACTAGCAAGGGTGAGGTGGGCAAGAGCAGCGCAAGGTCTCCTTGCCAGTGTTCCTCTGGAGCCTGAATCTGGACCATTCAGAAGTCACAGTGGCTATACACAGAGGCACCCGGCCGCTGAGCTCAGAGCACCAGGGACACCACTTACACTGGGTGCCCCCAGGGAACAGAATAGAAATGAACATTATCATTGGGGTTGCATTTTCTTATTGGATAGTGCCAACCATCCTGAAATATCCAAGACACTGCTGGATTTTAAATTATTTGAGTATAAATGTACAGTATAAGCAAAGAAGATGGAGGCCAGAATGGAGGGCAGCTGCGGAAGCTGTTAATGCTCCAATTATGCTGAGCACCCTCAGAGAGCCGTAGCCACTTGTTCCTGCTGCCACCCTCCCTTCTCTGTGCATAGGGACTTCCATGCACTCAGTGCACCATGGCCTAGTTCTTGACTAGAAATTCTTAGAAAATGTAGAGCCAATGAAATTTAAAATCCCCTAAGAAAAAGCGTATAGCAGGACCTGCCTTCTAGAACACAAATTCTGCAGGGTAAAGTCTTTGTGTCTTGTTCTTTTTTTGTTCTCTGAACACCTAGAGTGGTGTGTGCACACCTGAGGTGAGAACTAATGTCCAATGGATATATTTGTGGGTCCAACTCTCTTAGACCAACCAAGCCAACTTCTCCTACGGTTGTGTTTGCATGCTGGTCAAAATGTAGATTGAACCTCATCAGAACTGAGAATGTAGAAGGGAAGACTGCATCTTTAACAACTCTCCAGGCAATATATATCCACGAAGAATATAAGCTACATTTCTTGGACTTCAAGATAGTAGCTTTCGAATTTAGTTTTAGCTCCTGAACTTTTTCTTCAAATGTCAGTCTATAACTTCCTAGTAGATAAACCCAAAGAAACTGGTTTAAGCAGATGGAGAATGGGACAGCAGAGGCCTCTAGAAACCTGGTCTCCTTGTGGTGGCCTCTGAAAGGATGCAGCTGACTTCCCCACTCCCTGGCATATCAAGTATAAAGCTCACAGCCTGTCGGTTTCAGGACATGTTTATTAACATTAACCTTTGCTTATTTATGCTCCTCATTGCATCAGACTCCACTAACATTGAAAATGCTCCACCTGGAAGACGCTGAAGTGTAAATTCCCATCTGTAGGCACAACTTTCCTCCCTCACTGTGCCATGGCCACTGCCACTCAACCTGAGCACAACTCCCACTCCTCCTTTGTCCTCTGCTGGGGTCACTTCCCACTGTATCCTGTACTGGTGTTAGCTTTGCGTTGCTAGGACAAATGCTTGAGAAAACGCCTTAAAGGTTAAAGGCTTATGGTTTCAGAAGTTTCAGTCCATGTTCAGCTGCTTCATGGCTTCAGACCCACAGTGGACAGCTGTAGGGGAGAACAGCCCACCCAGGCAGACAGGAAGGGAGGAAGTCAGAGAAGGGGGTGCTGGGATAAAATACAGTTCCGGGTCACTGCTGCAGAATGCACCCCAGACAGCAGGCATCAGCTCCTAGGTCTCTATCACTCCTGGGGATGCCATCAGGTTACGCATCCATCAGTAGATTAATCCACCAAGGAAGTTCATGTCCCCGTGACTCAATCGCCTTCACAAACCCCCACCTGTGAGCACATGAGTTTTTCAGGAGCCATTTTACATAGAAACCATAATAGACTCTATTTTCAACAGTCTCCCACGCCTCCTGCCATGTAGAGCTTCTGCTGCCCTGACCTGTGCTAACTTTGGCCCTAACTTGCCCTGATGACCTGTCTTCTCTAGCCCTCTGCTTCTATTTCCCAGTAGTGCATTATAAATGTGAAGCTTCTACCTGTGTGGCCCTTCATATGCAGTAATAGAAAACATATGTCAGGCCGCGTGACTCCCAGGCTCCAACTCTCCAGTGGCCTCCGTTACAGTAAGGATAAAACCCAGGACTGTCACCAGGGCCTATAAGCTTACCATCATTGGGCTCCTGCACCTCTCTACACCCATAATTCTCTCCTTCTTCATGTATTAGCATTTCCTATGTTATAAGTCCTATTAAAACAATATCCAGAACCACTAGATATTTCGGGTTTTTAGAAGAGAATAGTAGTTTAAAAAAAGTTAGAAATGATACAGAGTTTGAATAAACAACATAATAGGAATTCAATAATCATTGTTATATTGCATATTATTGTCTTCAAGTTAATTGTTCAGACTATCAGATATAAAAATAAAAATTGGCCAAAAAAGTTATAAAAAATTGTAAAAAGTGAGAGAAAGAAAAATGTAAACATGAATTGTTCCTTTCAGTAGACCAACAGAACTCAGCAGCATGGTTGCCATGGGATATTTTGATAGCACAGCCCAAGTCAAGGGCTTCTTTTTGTAGGAATTGAAAAATATTGCTCTTATTTGAATTAA
>PVKN010025023.1:0-14257 GCA_004027915.1 Capromys pilorides | reverse complement strand
ACCATGCTAGGCTTCTGCTCAAATGTTTCTCAGAAGGGGAAGGAATAGTATATAATAAGCTCTTAAAGTGTAATTTTTTTTATTGTGGTTGAATTAGTGTGTAATTCTTATGTGAGCATTTTAGTAATCCATGAATGTGCACTCCAGTTATGATTCTGATTTCTTATCTCTGTGTGTTTAAGCAATGTATGAGAAGTTGTCACCTACTATCAGCGCTTGCTAATTAATTATAAAAATAATAAGAAAAGGCATTATCAACACAGTAATTAATTAAGAAAGCAAAACCAGAAAAGCATTTACAAGTCGACTGTAGTAAATTTCCCAGACCCGAGCGAGTGTTGGCTTGCTTATTGATTCAAATGCTTTCAGCTAGGCTGTTAGGCTTGTTCATGAGCCGCCCTTTTTCCCTTCTATGTTTCTCCTCAGAAAAGCCCTATATATTGAGGTATTGCACAGCCAGTTAGACAAATTAAGCCAAAATAATACTTTTATTTGGCTATTTAGATAGGGAGCTACTTTAAAATGGTAATTGACTTTTTTACTTTATGTAGCTTTGTGAAGTTAGTCTGGCAGTTGAGGGAGAGCACTGCACATCTGAACAAGAAGTGAAGGCTGCTTAGGGTTTGGTGCCACATGGGTTCATTTTGAGAAGAAAGGTAGGTTTTGGAGTCAGATCTGGATTTGTACTTACACATTTTACTAGCTGAGGCCTTGGACAAATCATTTGTATTATTTGTTTTTTGTTGTTGTAACAAAATACCAGGGGTTGGCATTTTTTAAAGAAAAGAGGTTTATTCAGGGCCCAGTTTTGAAGGCTGAAGTTCTAAACACTGTGGCATCATGTGTGGAGAGGACACTGCTGGCTGCGCCACTCTGTGGCAGACAGCGTCATGGGGGACACACATGCGAGGGGAGAGCTCACGACAAGAAGCCACTCTGCAGGGAAGGCTCAGGCTCATTCTAACCAATGAGGGGCCCATAAAAGCCACATTAACAATGTAATCACCTTTCACTAGACTCCTCCCATAGTAAAGAGTCCACACCACCTTCTGGCACTGTGGTACTGAGGATCGTGATTCCAACACACATATGCTTGGGGGAAGACAAACAGACCATGTATAAACCACAGTATCACTGACATCTTGGTCCTAAGAGTCTCTGTTTGTCTTGACCAGGTAATCACACCTTTGTTGCAGTGTTTGTAAGAATTATGGATTATTGGAAGTAAAACAGTCCACAGTTTGGAGTTTTTCGGTTTCCTGCATTAACAAATTGTCATAGACTAAATGGCTCATAATAATGCTTATTACTTACTATTTTACAATGCTAGGGTCACAAGTCCAAAATAGGTCTAACTATACTAAAATTAAGGTGTGGACAGGGCTCCTTGCCTTTGTGGAATCACTAAGAAATTCAGTTTCATTTTTCTTCTCCAGCTACCAGAGCCCACTTGCATTCCTTGGTTTGTGGCTCTTTTCTTCTGTCTTCAAAGTCAACAATGACCTGTAAAATCCTTCCTTCTTTCCTTCCTTCCTTCCTTCCTTCCTCCCTTCCTTCCTTCCTTCCTTCCTCCCTTCCTTCCACTTGTGTCACTTAGACACTGACTTTTCTGCCTCTCTTTTCTACTTTTCATGGCGCTTGTGACTAAACTGTGTCCTCTTACTGAGTCAGAATAGTTTCCCTAATTTTAAGATCAGTAGATTAACAACCTCAATTCTACCTGTAATCTTGTTGGCATTTACCTTTCCACATAAACTTTTTAATAAATTTGATAAACTTCACAATGAGTTTGTTAATATCTATGAAATAACTCATTGACACTTTTATTTGGCCTTTGTTACATCTAGGCATCAGTTTGGGAAGAACTCACATCTTGACAGTATTGTCATCCTGTGCAAGAATATACAGCATCCCATTATTTATTTTGTTGCTCATTGATATCTTTGCCAAAATTCTGTAGTTTTCCTCACACAAATATAAAATTTTGTTAGATGTATTGCAAAGTATCTAACTTTGGAAATATTTCTGTAATTGGTATCATATTTTTAATTTTAAATCTCCTTTGTTCATTTCTGGCATACAGTAAAGTTATTGACTTTTACACAGTATCTCTGTGTGCTGCAACCTTGCTGTAATAGCTTATTAGTGCCAGTATTTCATTGTTGTTGCTGTTGATTGTTTTGCACTTTCTATAGGGATGATTATGCCATGTATAAACAAAGACAGTTTTATTTCTTCCTTTCCAATTCTTTCTTTTTTGGTGCATTACTTAGGACTAAAATTTGGTGTTGAAAAGCAGTAGTGATAAGGTAAACCCTTGATTTATTCCTTATCTTAGAGAGGTGTTTTGAGTTAATTAGCAACCAAATGCCATTTGCCACCCCAGTTCTCCCTTACCATGAAGTATAATGCATTTATGGCCCTTAAGACTTGGAATATCTTGGGGAGTGAAAGAGATCATTATTCTGACACTGTACTCAGCAACAACAAACATATAAGTGTAATTTTTTAATCATCACTATCACCATGAACATTATTTGTACTATTAATTGTACTATCCTTGCTCCATCTAAAAAGGAGTTGATAAAACAGAGAGAGCTGTCAAATCCTGAGCTGTCTTAGCACACGTTGTCTTCCTGGAGTTCTTTGTTGCCTCTGTTATTAGACAGTTATCTTTCAATGGTTTTGGTGGGTCCATATCTAGAGGGCCATAACTGAGATGAAGTTTTATTTCCCAAGGGTTTTTAATTATGAAAATCTTTATTTCATTAACATTAATTTTTAGAAATTGCTTTCCACACATGTGCTCATTTCTGAAGGCTAAGAGTTCCTTCCAGGGGCAAAGCTTAGTGGATGCAGTGATAGCGTCTGGAGGGAACAATGGGAGTTGGTAGTGCTCTGCCAGGAGACAGTGTGCCTACACTGCAGGTTGAGGCTGGCGCCTGGCGGGCCTGGAAGAAGCCAGAGCCACTGGCCTGCTCTGGATCTCCACTGCAAGCAGAAGGAATAAGAACAGTATTGCTTCAGGAGTGCTGGTTAGTAAGAGGGAAACATTCTGGCCAATGTTCTGCCCTGGAACACTGTGTACGAGGAGGACCGGCTATGAGAACTGCTGTCTGGAGTTCTTGTCTGTTGTGATGGTTTATGTGTGGCTCTGGGTAATGTCAGGCAGCCGGTTGAAAGGCCATCCACGTTTCTTTTCTTCTTTCCTTCCTTATGATTCCATGTATTATTCTCTCTCTCTCTCTCTCTCTGTCTGTCTCTCTCCTCTTTTCCCTCCCACTTCTCTATCTCCCTCTCTTCCCTGAGAATCAGAATTTCCTCTTAGATATGGTGTAGGTCATGGCTCTTCTGGATCACTAGGGCAATCAGGCAGCTGGAAGCCCCTGCTTCCCCTGTGTTTTGTCTCTGGAGTTAGAATCTGTCTTGCTTCTCTTAGAAAGTTGTACTTCAGGGAAGCAACTTCTTAAGGAGACCTTTGCATGTTCTGGTCATGTTGCAGAAAGGCTTTCTTTTTACTTTTCTGTCATGTGAACCCGTGTTTGCTTTAATTGCTTTTGTTTCTTTTCTGGATCTTTTAAAATCTTTTTTCTATAATTTAGACTGACTTCTCATTTTCTAGACCAACTATTTCCGCTCTTTGACTTAGTAATCTATTTTACCACAGAATCTAACAGTGACTCTTTCACAAGCACAATTCCTCCTCCATGGCAATGTTTCCGGACTTGCTTTGCATGAGGACAATGTTTGTGAATTCCTGTTTCGTGCGTTAGCCAGGAACAGCATGACCTGAGAGACCAGAGTGACTGGTTCTTCTTTAAAGAAATGTATTCATGGTGAGCAAAGACACAACTTGCATTCTTTGTGTTTCCCTTTATCTCGCTACCCACTATGTGTTTCATAGTCCTGGAAAAGGAAGGACAGTGAAAAAAGGAATTTCTAGTTATGTTGATTTCCATTTTATCCAAATAAACCCTCTTGGATACACAAGTTATCCTTCCCATTACACAAAAAGAGATAAATATTATGTACTGGTTGCAAGATAAATCAAAAAGAGGAAAGATATTTCAACTGTATTATCCCATTTTCTTGCAAATAGGGATAGAATGTGGGATATGGGAGTCTTCCATATGTATATTCAATAATAAAATATCAATTTAATGAATAAGATGATATTTAAATATATATAAAGTAATTATTTTCAGTTCTATTTAATGGATTAATGTCAGGGATTTTGATTTGGGGAGTATCTATTCTGCTCCCTTTTCCAGCTTTTTGGACAATTTAACTTTTTCCTCTTTTTGCTATGTAGCTAGAACTTGCTGAAATTTCACTTTGTAGTCTTAATGAACTTGAGCGTGTCTGTAGTCTCAGCTCCCAGACTAAAGAGATAGATGCTAGAGGAATAGATTATGGTAGTCACTAAGGTCGATTGTTAAAACAATGAGGGTTTCCATGTGGTAAAGTTGATAGTGCTGGGGATCTAGCAGATTGACCTAGTCCTAATTCTGCATTTACTAGCTCTATGGTAAATTTCTTGACCACCATGACCATCTTTATCACCCAAAGCAGGACTTTTGAGAGTGATGGGAGATGTCAATAATTATGCCAGGGTAGCAAATATAAATCAGAATACTGTTAATCAAACTAAGATGCATGGCTATCATGCTCTTAGCAGACTATACTCTTTCCTCTGTAAAAAAGGTGAAGTAATATAAACATATGAAAATCACTGTTATGGAGATTAAATGAGATAATGAGTGAAGAATGCTTATCATAGAGTTTGGCACAAGCTATAAGTCACTAAATGTTAGTTACTATTATGCAGATATGTCCAAATTTTCATGTGTACTAGGGAAACCTGTAATGTTCAATAGCACCAGTAAGTAAAATCTACCACTTGCTTACCATAAAGAACTCACCAAAAGACCTTGGGTTTATTTATGTAAGCATGTATGTATTTTCCACTATTTCCTCTAGGTATTATATGGAAGTCTTACCCTTCTAACTCTTCTACCTGGACAAACTAGGTTTGTATTAAATCTATTTTGCCGTAATTCTAACTGTTCTTGGATTTAGAGGAAAGGAATTACAAGAGAGGTGCAATAGTCCTGAGTTTCAGCTTATGATTTTCTATCACAACCTAATAACCAGTGGAAAATTTTGTCCTCCACTAAAGTTTCCTGAGTAGAGATGTGCCTAACAGCTCCACAACATTTTCCATGGCCTTGTGGATGCTTAGCGTGGATCATGTGACTTTTAATACTGCTACTGTTGAATAAGGAACTTGAATTTAAGATCAAAGATATTCTTCTGTTGATTGCACTTCATTTTGTAAGTGAATAAGAACTGGAAATATTAGCAAGTTCTTAGTGCATCTGTGGGGAAAATTTAGCTCAACTGCAAAGGAAAGCTTATTAGAACTAAACGAAAGTTGACCCTTTAGAAAATTCTTCATGTTCATCATAGAAGGATTTCGAAGAACACATCCTGACAGTGGATGGATGGCTTGATGGACCCTATGAATTTTTGCATGTTTTATTTTTATAAGATATTACATTAGATCTTGTTGAAATCTGCGGACACATGTTTTCTTGCTGTCATCATGAAGGTAAGAGTTGAATTACTAATGACTTGTCTCTGCTAAGAGCTCTACAAACTAACTTCATTAATCTGTCTATCCATCATCCATCCTCCATCCATCATCCATCCATTCATTCATCAGGGTATTGGTTCACACAATACTTATGGGCCTATTTATATAGTAGGGGTAAAAGATTTTGGTAGGTAGGAGTTAGCCTTTACCTTTGTGGTAGATTTGTAAAGACCGCTCCAGTTTTCTACTTCTTCAAGTAATTTCCTGGATAAATTCATAGTACTTTTCAATTTGGACTCTCCTCTCAGACACAAGACTTATTTTGGCCAATGTGCTCTTGTTGAGCATGACATAAGTAAAAGCTTTACAGCACTGGTAAAAGTCTTGCTTTCATTCTTAACCAAAAAAGTATCTGTGAAAACCTACTAGATGATGAAACTCTTGGAACACAAGAGAGTTAGTCCAGTTATTCTAGCCAAGAGCATCCTATATTAGTTGAAAACCAGCTGACACGGCCCCTCCACATCAATACATATCCTTATACTGTAAGGCTGTTCATTAGATGAGAAGAATTACTTAGCTAACAGCCTAATAAACTATTCCAAAGGGTTGAGTATGGATTACTTTTGCTTCATGCCATTGGCATATTGTGGCTGGTTTGCTGCCAACATTATTGTAGGGACAATTAATGATACAGCTCCAAATTTCTTCTCTTCATCTTTTTTCCTTGACAACAACACCTCCATTTTTTCTTAGGATGTGTTTGTGTATCTGCCAACTTAATGTTCTCACACATCCCACAATTATTTCTTTGGAAGAATGCAATGACTGTTTTGAGTATTTGGCTCTGGTGGGTTCATGCTTCTGGAAGACTTGGATTGAAACTGAAAATGTCTTATGAGTATCTGGAGAAGAGGATTCACTTACTTATTTGCCATTTGTTTAGTGCCTGGGTGCTGAGTCTGTAGGAGTCAAGTGTTGGGCATTAGGAAGAGGGAGTGTGAAGAGCTCACAATTTTTCAGGACATTTTCAAAGGTAGACAGACAAATATAAGATAGCATAACATAGAAAGTACTAATTCTGAACAATGAACTATGTTTTTATCTTCAAATCTAGAGAGAGTGATGTCTTTTAATGCACTTTTTTTCTTTTGTCTTTTTGAGACAGGGTCTTGCTATGCAGTTCAGGCTGACCTTGAACTCACTTTTGTAGCTGAGACTGATCCTCATGCCTCAGCCTCCCAAGTGTTAATGCACTTTTAAGAAGTGCTAAAATACTACTGCTTCATTTCACCATTCAATAATTCACATTGAATGCCCAGTATGGACAAAACATTGAAGTAGATGCTCATGATTGCAGAAGCCAAATCCTTAAAGAATTTATAATCTACAAGGAGATACTGGCATACAAAATTGATATAGAACAGAATGAATGAACTATTAAAATAGAAGTTCAAAATATAATTCAAGCTCATGCAACTTATTCTTATTTGGAAAATCATGGAATGACTTGACAAAGCAATAGAAGTTCAACTGAATTTTCTCCTTTCTCTCTCTGCTTCCTGGGTTGAGCAGCTTACCTCCACAATGCACTGTCACCATGCCATTTCTACCTTGAAGGCAGCTGACCATGGGCTAAAGTCGTTGGAAGCTGAGCCAAAGTATAGCTCTCCTTCTCTAAGTTTTGGTTGTTGGGTATTTTTTTCCAGTGATAGGAAAGCTGATTAATATACTGATGTCCCAGCAATATTAGGGACATCAGCTTCAATTATATATCAGAAAATAGTCACGCCTGGGCACACTATCCCTCAATCATTTGTGCAAGACTCCATGTTACTAGTTAATATTGCCAATGATTTTCTTTTGTCAGTAAAGTTTATCACATGTTCCTTTAGATGCTGTAGAAATCTCTAGAAAGGATGCTTGCCCAATCATGAAGAACTAGGAAGTCCTCATTAAGAGAATCATGTACATTCTGAAATTAAAGCTGTGGTGAGCTAGGCTGAGCTTAAAGATAGAAGAGAGTAGAGAAGACAGGGAGAAAAGCACTGCAGGCAAAAGTAACAGCATTTACAAAGGCATAGAGACAAAACAAAATGAATCTAGTGGGAGGGAGGCAAGTTCTTACGTAAATGGGGTATGAAACTGGAAGACTTGTCCAGAAAGCAGACCATACAAGCTTTTAAAACCACATTTAAGTATTTCATTCTTCCAGTTTTGAAAGCCTATTAGGATAGGAAAAGAAAAAAGGATGGGGGCTTGTGTGTGAACTTGCTGGTGTGAAGGGCTACCTCCAAGACGGTGATGACTATATTAGGATTGCAGCATTGAAAATGCAGAGTGCACAGATTGAGGTGCCAACATAAGAACTGGCATGTGATGGATTGGCTTGGCACCCAGGAAGGTGCCCAGATTTTTGGCTTGGGATCCAGGCTAAAGAAGCAGTCATTAATAACTAGATGTACATTTAGGCAAATTTGGAATGCTCATAGATGGGCTATTTGTTTCTCCTTATAAGAATTCCCAATGTCTGTTTCTTGTTTTAAAATTAGCTTGATAGCAATTAACTTATTGAAAATTAAATTTCATTGATAAGAAGGGTAAGCCATCTGGCTGTCCTCTGACTAGTTAGCATCTATTTCACTGGGCATAATAAACTTGTAACCTCTGCCATGGGAAGCTATTACCTGATATTATTTATTTCCTGATAAAAAGGAGCAAATCATGGCTGGACATCTGTGGAAAATGAGTTTCTAATAAAGCTGAGGTAGTTAATGTCTAAATGGGGTTTCCCCTATGATGATAAATGTCTACTCTGTTGAAATAGTTTCCATAAAACTCAGCAAGGGAGTAGAAATATTGTGTGATTGTCAATGAAGCAATAAAGGGATGTTTGTTTATTGGGTTTAAAACCAATGATGAACCCTAACTCTTATGAAAAATGAAAACATTTTGATGTACCAGTTTGGCAAACAAGGAATTTCTGTCTCAGAAAAACAATTACATTTTAATATGCATTTGAAATAACATTCAGTGGATAATAGAAAAAATGTAAAGTATGCTACTGGGATAAGTAGCATGTGTAGGAATACAGTGCTGATCACAATTAGGAGTATAAGGCTGACCGTTCACTGTACATAAAAGGCTGCTTGTGAGATTATTGTTCTGTGTAATTTCTCTTATAAAATCCTTCTTGCCTGATTGCTCTCTGTATTGATGGGCAGCCAGGATAGAGCAGCAAGAAGTGAAGTCTAATTTTGCTTTAACTATGTGGTTCTTTTTCTCCTTTAAGCACCTGTTAAAAGAAGTAATTAACTGTTTCTCTGACATTAAATATAACAAAACCCCACGAGATCAATGTGCTATGAATGAGTATGTCACACTGTAACCATGTCTTGGGTATACTCTCTAGACTCAGGTTGAAGAGAGAGTGTAAGTGGGAAATCATGGAAGCTGTGACCATTTCCAAGGCATTGATGGTCCTCCATAAGTTCTAGTAGTCACCATACTCCAATACAACATGTGATTATCTTTTTTGCTGGCTGTGGCAGATACCAGCAGGACATCATCTTCTTGCACTCAGTTATCTAGGAGGATGAGGGAAAATATATTGGAAGGCATATTGCAATTTCTGCTGCACACTTCCTTTGCTGATATTAGCCATGTCTCTCTTCGCAGTGTTTCAGTCTATGAGTGTTTGGGGAGATGTCCTTGTATCTTATTGATGATGCCCAGGTAGCAAGTGTTCATTATTGAAAGAGAGTTCTTGGAAAACACATATCACAAATGTTATATTTAAACTGATGTAATTTGAATGCTTCACACATTTCAGTTATTCATATGTATGCATACTTGAAGCCTAATGTAACAAATCCATCAAAGTGGTAATTACATTGTCTGTCATACTTACTTTTTACCCTAAACCATATTCGGGGGAAGCCTTACTGTTTGTTAAGGATTGTCCCATATTGTTTAACAACACTGACCTTGGAATGTGACAAGTAAGATTTGCTACCAAGAAATAGAATAATGACAACCCTTGAGATTTAATGGGATGCCTGGCATATTCGATACAGAAAAAAATGTATATATTTATAGTCCAAAATGGAAAGTTTTGTTTTTTTTTTCAGTCAAATACACTTAGGAGAATTTAGAATTTTTCATTCTTTTGCAAAATTAAAGTGTATTTTCCATGACTCCAATAATATTCTTGGATGGGCTGGAGCTAGTGAACTGAAAAGGCTTCACTTTTGGAATTTTGAGAGACACCAGAATTTCTTCCCTGAGAGCCCAAAGGAACATGGGTGGGGGGTATTGGAATATTCTTTTCATACTTTTGCCAAAACCCAATATTTTATTTCAGTTATGTATTTTACAGCATGGGTTCCTATCTTACTTTCCCAACGACTGCTTGAGGGGCTCACCCGAAACTCATGCAGTGTAAAACAGAGGCTTCCTGTACCCGGGAGTGCATATATGAGACAGAAGGGAACAAGGCCATCACTATAGATAGGACCTCAAGACCTGCACTACCATATCTGAACAGATGGAGGAAAAGATGAACATGGACGCAGGAAGCTCCATGCCTGCTGTTCTGCCTATCTGGAGAGGTCCAAGCAGCTCTTTTCCGGTGATGATGAGTGGAAGCTGGAGACCAGAGTATGAGAGAGTAGACAAAGGTGGAAGAGTTACTGTGGGAAATATGAGGAACAGTTAATGGAGGAAGAGAGTTCCCTGATTGCATTTGGATTGCATAGTATTCTTTGCCTCATCTTAACTTTATTAACTTTCTTTCTCCTATCTTGCCTTCCTTCCATTGTTTAAAGATGCTTACATACTTCCATCTTCAGCATGTTGATCTCTCTCCCACAAGCCCAAATCCCTTCCCAGTAAGTGCTCCTTCTTTCCTTCCCTTTAAAGGCAAACAACTAGGAGCCCATGCCTTCACCCCTCAAATGTCTCCCAATCCTTTCATCGCCACCTCCATCTCTCTGCCACTTAGTCCTTTGTTCCCTCAAGTGAAATCATTCCCAAGTCCCAGTGATGTTCTTGTTGCCAATACATTGCCAACCTCATGTTCTTATCTCATGCAGCTTCAGGGAAACCTTGGCTTACTTTCCTGCCTTGGAGTAAATCTCCCTCTGCCTCTCTTCCTTAACTTGCAGGTGTTCCTGTGTATCCTATCTCTAACTACTCCAGTCATTTCCCTAGCTCTAGTCCAATAATGGTTCTTTCTTCTGTCTTTCTTGAGAGTGTTCCTCAGCACTTCATCCAGGTTTTCTTTTTTCTTTTCCCCCTCAGGCTGCATTGTTTTGCTGCATAATGCCCCTCTCTTCCATGTCTTCTGTTTTATCTTAATGACTACAAGCACTGACTCCACATCTCTAGCTCAGGCTTCTCTCCTTAGCTCCGGATTCATATCCTTGGATGCTTCTTCTGTTTCATCCCCTTTTTGATTCTCAAACATGTATACTATCTCTCATCTGAATACACCTATTCTATTTGGAACTCTCTTCCTTGTATGGATAATATTCATTTATTAACATTTTTTGTTAATATATTACAGTATTGGTTAAATGCTATTTCAGGCACTGAGGATGTTTTGACTAAAATAAAAAATTCCCTGTCCATAAACATTATGACTGCTGTTAGTCTCATTTAGTTTTTGTTCCACCTATCATGGGGGTGCATGCAATTAGGGCTTACTTGTGGATTTAAGGGAAACTTTTTGCTACACTCTTCCTTACTACACTCTTTCTTAAGGGAAACGTTTTACTTACACTCTTCCATGGATTCCTTGGTATCCATGAAATCAATCATTGAACATGAATCTAAGTCAAAAAATTTGAATGGACTTGAGACACAAACTCTCTGTGTGGATGACTGAGTTGCTATGAGCTTCCTAAAATGGGAATATGAAGAGGGAGACTTCTATATGTCCCTCTGATTAAGATTTAAATTCTTCTAGCCAAGGGGTACAATCTGAAACTTTTTCATCTATTGAGCATGAACAGGCCCTAAAGCTCTATTGTACAGCATAGTGTGCATGGTTATCCTAAAAATTTGCTAAGTAAAATATTTTTAAATGTTTTTATCACAAAAGAAAAGAGAAACTTATGTTTCTGAAGGAAACAATTATATTGACCTACTTGTAGCCAAATATTTACAACTATAGTTTGAATATGGGGTGTCCCATAAAAGATGATGATAATTTGGCAACAAACATGAAGAAAAGTGGATAAATATGGGCTATATTAATGGGCTGAGACTGGCAGGATTTACAGAATAAAATGGTGCCAATATGGAGGGCAAAATGCAAAAGGCTTATGAGTGAATTGCCTAGGATTTTGGTCTGAGTTACTAATGGAAGAAGGTATCATTTCCTGAATTTGAAAGACTGGAAGAGGAAAAAGATTCAGTTAGTTGAGTATGGGGTAAAGAGAACACCATACATACGTCTGTTTTAGTCATAGTGAGTTTGAGATGCTTAACTGATGACTTCTATGAATCTGAACTTCAGTGGGTCTAAAGATAAACACAGAGACCTTCAGCATACAGACATTATTTAAAATCATGAATTCAGATAAGATGAATTAAGAATAATTGGAAGGTAGAGAATAAAAAGGCCTTAGGACAGTACCCCTTGGTACTGTGAGGGAGTAACAGAAGAAAAAGAGCCACTAAAAATATGGAGAAAAGAGGCTAGTTAGTAATGGGAAAAATGAGATTTTCCACCATTGTGGCAGAAGCAAGATCTTATAATCAGTTATAAATCTTCTCCTACATGGAAGGCTGTCCTAGCTTGAAAAACAAAATCTGCTCTAGTGATCGTGATCCTTCAGTTGAATTTACTTATGTTGTCCGTGTGTATATCTCCTAATATTCCTGATTTAACTCATCAATTTTTTATATACTTTGTGAATAAAACTAAAGTCTAAGCCACACGTGGTCCCTGTTCTCCATAGCACTTATTTTCTTGCCCAGAATGTGATTTGTTCTGCTGGTCCTGATCTTCTGTGTTTATGAGGGAATCCCACAATTTATACCTGCTCTGTGTGCTTTCCACTCTTTGTCTTCTTTTCTTTTCTTTTTTTGTTTTGTGGGGGAAGGGGAGGGATTCAGTACTAGGAATCAAATCCAAGGCTTTTACAATACACTGGCTATATCCCCAGACTATTTATTTATTTATTTATTTATTTATTTATTTAAAGATGGGGTTTGTCAAGTTGCTCAATTTCCCAGGCTGAATTTGAATTTGCAGTCTGCCTTGCCTGCCTCACCCTATGATGTGGGATGAAAGGCACATACCACCATGTATGGCAGGTTAGGCATTTTTATGGGCCAGGATAGTATTAGAGCTAAATTAATGCTGAGCATTCCTATAATCCCAACCCTTATCCTTTCCAGTTTTGTTGTATATAACTGAGAAAGTAGTATATATTTGAAATGTTCTTGGTGTTTTGTTATCAAAATTGTAAAATAATCACCACAATGTAGCTGACATATCTTTCTTCCAACAAAATCAGTATCTGAAAAAGACACTGCACTACTGGATTGACTCAGGATCATTTGCAATAGCTGTGGTATAGAAACAACCAACCTTTTGTTTTTATTTTTAATAGACATACACTAGTAGTACATATGCATGGTGAGTTTTACTGTAATTCATATATATGCTGAGTAATGGTCACATGAGGATAATTAGTATTTATGTCTCCTCAAATGCTTACCATTTCTTTGTTGAGAAACTTCAGACTCCTCTAGTTACTTTGACAAATATCATAAATTATTTAGTCTCTAGTTACCCTCCTGTACTGTAGAACACAGACCTAATTACTTTTATCTAAGTATTTTGGCATCAATTACTTATCCTGTTTATATATTGTTCTTACCCCTACATTTCTCAGTTGTGACTGACTACTGTTATGCTTGTTTCTTCCATGGATCAACCCCACAAATGCCTGAGAACACACAGTATATCTTTATGCACTTGAGTTATTCCACTTAGTAAAATGCTTTCTACTTCCATCCATGTTGCTATGAAGGACAGTTTTTTGTTCTTCTTAATGGCTGAAAATATTTGATTTTGTGTGTATGCCACATTTTCATGTTCCATTCATTTATCAGTGAACACCCTGATGGATTCCACATCTTGGCCACTATGAATAGGGCTGCAATGAATATGGAACTGCAGGGATCTCTTTGATATAATTGTTTCATTTCCTTGGGATATATACATAACAGCAGGGTTGCTGAATCATATGGTATTTCCATTTTTAGCTTTTTTAGGAAATACCACACTGTTCTTGATATTGGCTGTGCTATTTTACATTCCCAACAATAGTGAATATGAGTTTATCTTTTCTCCATTTCTTCACTAATTATTTAGCTGTCACCATTCTAACTGGCTTATGTCATCATAGCTTTAAATTTCTCTCATAATTAGCAATATTTAGCATTTTTTCATATCAGTCATTTGTATTTCTTCTTTTATGAAATATTTTTTCAGATTATTTCTCATTTTTAAATTGGAGTTTTTGATGAGTGAGAGTTCCTTATTTATTCTGAGTATTAATTTTTTGTTGGATGAGTAGTTGACAATATATATTTTCATTCTGAGGATTGCCTCTTCACTCTGTTGGTTAATTCCATTGCTATAAA
>PVKN010025022.1:0-14810 GCA_004027915.1 Capromys pilorides | reverse complement strand
TCTCATTGATGCCTGTGAGTATTATGTCGTTCATCTTTGTATTATCTTGTCGATGTTTAATTATTTTTTCTTGCATCCTAGTTGTTATTAAGAGATCTTTTCTTACATCTTCACTAGTTGCAATGGTGTCTTTAAGGTCTGAAAGTCTATTTTCACGTTCATTGAAACTTTTGCCAGCTTGTGATTGAGGTTTTAAGTTCCTGTATAGCACTTTGAATTTGTTTAATACATTCTGTTACTTTCCTATATTGTTCATTCAAGGATTCGATCATTTTTCTATTCTGTTTTTTTTTTTTTTTTTAAATCAGTGTCTTCTTTAGAAGCACTTAGTACTTCTTTTTTTATAGGTAATATTTCTTTTTTTTTACTTCAGGAATTATTTCTGATCTGATTTTCTCTACACCTTTCTGCAGTTGTGTCTTTACTTTGGATGCTATTGTTTCGGAGACTTCAGGTGTGTGATTTCCAATTTCTTTTATGCTGTTGTCTCCTGTATTTGTTTTGGGTGGGTTTTGGGCCTAAGAGTGCATTTTGCTCCTTCTCTTTGTTATTTTGTATAGCTCTGCCTTCTGACCTTTGGTGTAGAGCTTTGGTAGCGTTCTTACCTTAGCACCAGATCTGGATCTACCAAGTTGAAACTTATTCAGGAGGGTGTAGCTTGGGTCTGGCTGCTGAGCTCTACTTCTTCCTGCTGCAGCCCTTGGAGGTGAACCTGCTGTGCCACCCTGGCAAGATGTTCTGCTCCTGGATCAGCTGGGTGGATCTTGTCTCTAGTCTATCTGCAGGGAGTTCTGTGGCAGTTTTCCACACTGGGCCTCTCTGTTGGGTGACGATCCACTCATATGCCGGTCTTTGTTGCTGGCTCGAATGAATTTCCTGTGTGCCCAGGCATTCTTATTCACATGCTGGGCCTGGTTGTTGAGTAATGAATTTCTGGTGGGCCCAGGGTGGTCTCACTCACACACTCTACACTTTTTAAAAACAGTGGCTACCAGAAAATTTAAAATTATGTTTATTGAATAGTGCTGGCCTGGAAAATTCCTTTCTGGGTAACCTGTTAGTGTGTCACTACAGCTTGGATAGGATACGTCCCCAAAAAGGCCCATATGTAGGAAGCTTGGTGGCTGATAATGTCTGAATTTGATGACATTACTGGAAGAGATGGCAGCAGGAAGTAGAACCTAGAGGAAGGGAGTACGGAGTTCTCGGAACGGTGGCCCTCAGCACTCTGGGTGTCTGTGGCCATTCCAGTTCTGCTTCTGGCTGCCATGAGGAGAGCAGCTTTTCTCTACCACATCTTCCACCCTGTATTTGATCTCAAGTCAGGCACACAGCAATGGAGCCAGCGATTAACTGTGGACTGAAGCCTCTGTAATTGTGATCTCTTTGGTCCCCTAAATTGGTTTATGCTGATTGCTTTGCCAGAGTGAGAGAAAGCCAACTAACAATACCTGCCTGTTAAAGGCATGGTCCTTAGGATGGCACCATTGGGAGGTAGTGAAACCTTTAGGAAGCGGGGTCTGGATGGAAGTCTGCAGGTCACTGAGGATGTGTCCTGGGGGGCATTGTGGGTCTCTGGCCTGCCGTTGCTTGACACTGTCTTCTTTACTCCCTACCCATGAGCTGAGCTGTTCTGCTCAGTGTGTCATGATGCCTCGTCAGAGACCCAGAGTGATAGGGCTGTGTGACTGGGCTAGAGCCCTTAACACATGGAGCCAAAATGAATCTTTTCTTTTTATGTCAATTATCTTTGATATCTTATTACAGTGACAGGAAGCTGATTACCACAGGTGGGTAAATCTCATTAATTCCGATGTCTTCCTTGTGCGAAGCATGCTTGATGCCTGAGTATTGGGGAGATAAATTAGAAGGGTAAAGCAGCTTCCACAAAAGTTTTCATAACTAGCATTTTGGAAAGATAGGAATTTTCTTTGCAACAAAATTAATTTAGGCAAGTTTAGAGGATCATGTGGCTTTTCTCCCAGTGCCTACTGTGAGTAGTGACAGTACCATGCATTTAATTGCTTGAGTCCTTGTTAAAGCCCTAACGATAAAGAAGTCAGAGTAGTCATAAAAGCCTAAAATAATTTAGGAAAGATTGGCCATGGGCATCAAGGCGGTGGTGTGGCAGAGGAGGGGCAGCTCAGCAGATTCCAGGAGTTGGTTTTTGACTTCTATGGTTAAGTGTCAGCATGGTGTAGTTTTGATGTACGTGGTGAGGGCTGGGCCTCTGTTGAATTGGTCAGAAGATGGTTCTGTGATCTCTAGTCCTGCGCCAGAGCCAGGGTAGATCTGGCCTGAGCATCCTCCAAGGAGTGACAAAGAGGGACAAACCTGGAGGCTGTGGCTGTGCTTGCTCTTGGTTGTCTTCCTCCCTCCCTTCCTTCAGGTTGCCGGTTTGCCCCCTCGATGCTAAAATCCTTGCAATGAGAAGTTTATGTTTTTCAGTCTCTGTGTTGTTGACATAGAATGTTCACTTTTAAAAACTGTTATGGGGCCGGCGAGATGGTTCAGTGGTCTAAAGCGCCTGCTTAGGAAAGCTCAGGCAACTGCAGGGACTGCGGTTCGATCCCCGGCACCACATGCTGCGCCAGCCCCACCACCAGGGCAGGCTGGGCCAGCCACGAAATAAATAAATAAAGAAACAAACAAACACAACAAGCAAATAAATAAATAAAATTAAAAAAAAAAATAAAAACTGTTATGGTCAGTGGCTAATTTTCTTTATCTCCCACCTTCCTTCCTTTTCTGGTCACTGTCACTCATTTTGTCCATCCGATTCCTATTATTGCTGCTGCTTCCTCTTTTTCTTTTGTGGTCCGGACCTCTTGGAGAAGTTGCAAGAAATGCGCTTGGCTGCTTTGTCCCCGTGTCTGTTCTTTTACCCTAAGTTTGTCTGTGGATCTTTTCATTTGCTCCCCTCTACTCCTCTTCTGCATAGCCTCTCTCATCTAGGCACCCGGGCACTGAAGCCCCTGTAAAGCCTAGGAGCAGCTTCCAGGACAGACAGCACCAGCCAAGGACAGGAGCCGCACAAACGCTGTGTCCTGTAGGAGGAAGCTGATTGGGCTGGGGCCGGGTGGCGTCCCCACGGGCTGTGCAGGGGCCTGGTTTTACTTAAGGTCTTCCCAACAGAGGAGGGGACAGTAAACAGTCTGCTAATGAAATCTGTAGGTGGCAGTAAATTTGGAGGTGTTGCAGGTCCCTGTGGGTGGAGAGAACGCTGGGAAAACACATTGGGAAAGCACAAAGCTCTGCAGGAAGGTGATGTGAGGCTTGGCTCAGGGAGATGAGATTCTGCCTGGAAAAGTACAAACTGCCATCTGGAGAGAAATTAGCCACGGTCGCTGCCCGGCGGGGTGTAAGTCAGTGGCACTGTGATTGACTTGGAGCCAGAACTGTGAAGTCCTGTTTCTTCTTCATGAGAATCAATAGGAATCGTTTATTTTTTTAACCCCTGAATTTATCACTCAGGAATAGAGCCAGTCCTACCATAGCTTGGGTTTGTAAGGCTTGGCTTTAGTAGTAAACAGGGAGGAAGTGTCCTCCAGAAGCATTTGATGGTCTGTGTAGATTTTCAGGCCAGGGGTCCAGGAACTTGCAGGTTGGTTCCAGAGCCTGGATGCGTGGCTGACAAGCTGGTGTGGACAGCTGCCTGCTCAATGTGGATCAGAAGGTGTAAGGGCCCAACGGTACCCCTATGGTTGGTCTCTGAGTTGACCAACCGGCTTTCTAGGTCTTCATAGCCCTGATTCTTCTAGAAGCTTCTGGAACCTCCAGATCACATGAATATCCCCAGGGACCTGGAGCTACCTTGGCACTTGATGAAGAGAGACAGAGTACACTGAGGATGGCGAGTGGGTATTTTGGAGTTAGGCCTTTGTTCTGGCAATCTTGGCCATGCCGCTGAAGTTCTCAGTCTCAACTTGTGAGTCTATAAAGTGGCATCAGTAAGATTGAATAGATGTTGTAGATGGAGAACTTTGCTTGGAAGGTAGGCTGCCCTTGCACTATGTCCAGGTCATAGTCAAACCCTTTGTGGTATACGTCCCCAAGAGACCCCTTCAGGTGAGGTTGCCCCTGCAAATGGCACAGACCATAGACAGGAACTAGTAGAATAATGGTGACATCAGGCCTTAAGAAACCAAGTGCCAGGTGTGGAGGTGTATGCCTGTAATCCCAGCAGCTGGGATGCTGAGGCAGGAGGATAGCTGTGAGTTTGAGGCTGGCCTGGGCTACATAGTTAGTTCAAGCCCAGCCTGAACTACATATGGAGATCTGGACTCAAAATACTAACCAAAAAGGAGACCGCACAAGTTCCCGTCGGGTTTCCTGCTGTGGTTGATCGCCCTCCAACCATGATTGTTTTGCCATCCAGCATGTCAGTGGAAATGAACATTCATAGGCGGTTTAGAAAAGCTACCAGAGGTCCTTGCTGAAACAAAGAGGATGACAAGTAAACGGTGCTTGTCACCGTGCTTCCCTGGATGCGGAGTAATTGACAGGGGCCAGAGGAGCGGGGAGTCTCTTCCCTGAGCAAACATTTTATGTGGTTCTTGCTGCCCTCTCCCTGAGAGAAGGGAGAAGTTTCCGTGGCGCTGATGAGTGAGTTCCATGGCACTCAGCTGTGCCCATGAATCCAAGCGCTGCCTGCCGAGACAGTGCCCTCTGTTGGAGGAGGGCCTATTTTGGGGAGAGAAGTGATGACCTGATTTGTTCCCTTTGTTTCCTTCTGGCCTGAACTGGTCAGGTGGCCCGGGCCCACAAGGTCTTAGGCTCCCTAAAAGGAAGTCCTTGTGCTGACAAAGAAGATCCGCTTGGAGACAGGTGGGGATTCTGTTTGCTGCTCCTCTCTGCTGGACCTGCATTCAGTCAAGAAGTCCAGAGCCAGGGCCAGCTGATCTGCACCTCGTGTTCCCGAGCGCTGCCCTTAGAGCCTGCACCTGCCCTTAATCGCACTGGCCACTGCCTTCTGGGTGTTCCATCTGCGTCCCTTCCTTCCCCCAGCCCAGCAGGACCGAGGGCTTTTTGAGGACAGGTTTCATAACTGTTGTTCGACTGGTTGGATTCGAACATCCATTTGCAAAATTAAAATTAATTTTCATTACTTCTGTTCTTCAAGTTTTTTCCAAGGCCACCGTACAGTGTAGCTGACTTTTTATCTGGAAGAATAGTTTCAGTGGGCGGCAGAAGGGCAGGCAGAGCGCTGGTGTCGCTGCTCGCTCTCTAGAAGAAAGAGCTGCACTGACTCCCCCTTGCCTCCGTGGGAGCGCAGTCAGTCTCGTTACACGGTTAGCTCTGAGTCAGTGCCGGCTTTTCTTTCATCGGCGCGTGTTTGCATACATGATTCCATTCAGTGTGGGGAGTCTTGTGTGTATGACATGTCTTAATTCTTTCCCCTCCCATTCCCTCTCTGCCCTCCATCTACCTCTTGGTTCCCTTTCTGTTTATAAGACATTTGTCTCCTGTTTCCTATTACATGTCTTTTATCTTGCTCTTTATTTACATTTTGGATTTCTCATATAAGAGAAGCCATGTTGTGTATATAATTTATTTCTGTAAACGTTATGGTCTCAAGGTGTGCCCATTTTCCATAAATGATTCAAATCTATCTCTTTTTATGGCACAGTAGTACTCCACTGTGTGCAAATACATTTTGTTTTCCCATTGCTCTTTTGAGGGACATATAGGCTACTTCCAACACTTAGCTATTAGAAACTGTACTGCGTGAACCAAGAGCGAGTGGGCATGGGTCACTGAAAGCTGATTGCTGAACACTGATGTCCCATCAACTTCTTCATTTTCTGTGAAGCTTAGAATTGCTAGTTTGGGGCAACCCATCTCAGGTCTATCGGCACTGTGACATTCCTGTTAATGAAGAGTCTTATTTTTTTAAATTTTTATTTATTTATTTGTTTGCTTGTTGTGTTTGTTTGTTTCTTTATTTATTCATTTTGTGGCTGGCTCAGCCTGCCCTGGTGGTGGCGCTGGCGCAGCATGTGGTGCCGGGGATCGAACTGCAGTCCCCGCAGTCGCCTGAGCCCTCCTAAGCAGGCGCTTTAGACCACTGAACCATCTCGCCGGCCCTGAGGAGTCTTATGAATCAAAAGACACGGTGGCACTGCCCTATTTGTGTCCAGTCAAAGAGACGTTTCCTTGGGGGAAAAATTCATTTCTGAAGGGCAAGTGATGAACCTCGTTGGGACACTTGATCTTGGAGAGACCATTGACTATCAGTGGCTCTGGAGGGTGGAAACTGCTGTGTGTGTGTGTGTGTGTGTGTGTGTGTGTGTGTGTGTGTGTGTTAGATTCCAGTGCTGGTCTGGGCTGGGCTTGGTGACTCTTGAGATGCTTTTGCTATCTTAGACTTTTGTGATAAGTGTCAGGATGAGGTGGGGTGGGACACAGTGGCTGAAAGATGCGTGTTTTTTAACTTCATCTTTGTTCTCTGGGGCTTAACACCTGCCATGAAGTAAGCTGGTAAAGCTGAGAGTCCAATCTGAATTTATTCTTCAAGACACTAGTACAGATGTTTGCTAGGTCTGAGAGCTCTTCATGCCTTACTCATCCCTGTTTTGATCTTAGCGGATACACAATGAGTATTAATTTGTACTTAGTTTGTAGTACCGGGAGTTAAACCCACGGCTTCACATATACCAGGCAAGAGCCCCATCACCGAGTTACCTCCCCAACTCTTGTTATGTTATTTTGTGGTAGAGTCTTGGTAAATTTCCTAGGCTGGGCTCAAACTTGTGGTTCTCAGACCTCAGCCTCCTGTTAACTAGGATTACAGGCAGGTGCCAATGTGCCTGGCTTGCTATTTAACTGGTAGATTGTGTGGAGTTTAAATTTCCTTTATCTGAAGAACCCTTTAGTTTTAGGTTTTCCAATAGTTGTTGTAAGCATAGTAAAATTGAGGGGCTCATCTGTATTGGTTTTAATTTCTTTGGGGCCCCTTAAAGATCATAATAAGTTGGTTTTTCTTTACTCTTCCCTGAATCCAAATCTGCTTTCTAAACATGTCTCTGTGTCAATGTAAGTATGTTCCACTGGGTGTGGTGAGGTGGTCAGTCCAGGTCTGAGCAAGAGGCTGCTGCTGTCGAGTTGATGGTGGCTGACACGGGGGCCTCTTGGGAGGGCCTGTATGGGTGTGCAGAGTTCTACACTCCAGCTGTGGCCTGGTGACTGAGTTGAAGCAGGAGTGTGTTACACTGATTCTCTGTGTAGGATCTCACCCTCTCAGGTATCTTCTCCTGAGTGGGCAGCCCCAAGATTTTTAGGAGTTCTTGGAAGCCGGACAGAGAAGCAAGCAACAGAGACTATAAGCTTCTGAGCTTCCCATGGGTGCTATGAAGGTCAAGTATGGGATCTCTGTGACTGAAGTCTCATGGAGGTTCTCCTCTGTTGGCATGGGAAGCCTGTGAGTGTTGGGAAGGTGTTTATCTTAGAACATAGAGGAGGTTCTTTGGAGATTTTTCTCTAAGTGTCTTGCTGGGCAGCTCTACTCATACTGACTTATGAGCTATAGAAGGTCATTACTTTGTCAAATGAACTCATTTCAGAGTCCCTGACCATAAGCAAAATGGTCACAAAGACCAGAAGTTTCTATAAGTTTCCATCACACACTTTCGTCAAGTGATTGAGCCTCTGAGCTCTTGTGGTAATGTTGCCTGCTGTCTGGTGCCTCTGTCTTCCCTGGTCCTATGCTTCTCATCCTTCTTTCCTCAGTCTCCTGCTAAGTAAGAGGACCCAGATCTGATCCTTTGTATTTACATCTCTGCTGGGCCCAGCACTGCTCTGGGGCCTGCACCTCTTCCAGCCAGGCCTGAAGACAGCAGGGAGTTGAGAGCCTAGGTGGAGACAGGCAAGGCAGGCACACAGACCTCATTCACTTTAACATCTTGCTCTCTTACCCTATTTCTTTATATGGCAAGTGGGAATAATTGGAGTTGTGATGCAGGGCTTCATAGCAGGACCTGGCAGCAAACTGCTTGGGTTGGAATCCTTGCCCACTGTTTCCATTACTCCATCTGTAAAGTGAGGCTATAGATCCAGCCCGAGCTTCCCTTATCTGATAGGCTTGGGCCTGAAAGTTTTTCAGAGTTTGTAAAGTTTGGGAATATTTGTTGATACTTTTCCAGCCGTGGATCTCCACTCTGAAAGTAAGAGACCTGAAATGCGTGGAAACCCAAGGGTGAAGTTTCTGGTTTCAGATGTCTAGGTTAGGGGAGCTCAACCCCTGGTATGTCTGTTATGGAGGTACTGGAGGTAGGAGCTGAGACTCGAGCAGGGCGTGTATTGAACACAGTGTGAGGATTTGCTCCACTTAACTAGAGGAGCATTAATGCTACAATGGATGTTAAACACTTGGGCATGTCACAGGCTCAATTGGCAGAAATATATGCTGATTACCCCTCTTGATTTCCCATTACATTTTTCATTTTCCTGTTTCAGCTCTCAGAGTCCAAACCCTCACCAGCGAAGGCTTTCTGCCATCTAGCCAGGAAACTGATATTTTTTGAGTTGTGCTTCTGGGATTCAGTTAGACATGGACTGGAGCCTGAGTGCTAGCTTTTGTTTATCTGAGCAGCGGGAGTTCTGCTGGCTGGGGGCTGGCATGGTGTATGTCACTTTATTGATGAGGAAACTGAAGTTTGCGGGTAAAGACATTTGCACAGTGACACAATTATTAATGGCAGCTGGAGCATAGAGGCTTTTCAGGCTGTGTCCAAGATCGCCTGTGCACCCCACGCTGTGGCTCTGGAATAATTTTCTTCTTTCCTCATTTTCAGGGGCCAGATATCTTTCTTCTGAGTTTTAATTGGGTGCCTCAAATGCCTTTTCCTTAGCTGGATGGTTTCTGCTGCTTATGTAAAAGCATATGTTCTTTTAGGCCTCTCTAATTGCCCTGCTTGGAACTTGGTGCAAAAGTTGAACTACACAGGGTGATGGGAAGGTGTGGTGAATGTTTAAGTTTTTTTTTTTTTTTTTTTAAAGTACAGCAAAGGACACATTGCTAAGAACAATGGAGTGTGTTTGAACTGAGGAGAATTGTGAGGGGGATTTATGGCCATATATCTTTTGCTGTAATACATCTTTAATTTTAAACATTGACTATGTTTTTTGATCCTCCTACACTGATTAGCAATTGATGTTAGTTACTGTCATACAAAAATATTACGATGTGTCCTGATCCACTTTATTCACTGAAACTGAAACTGCACCCTTGTGGCTCTTACCCCAAGTCAAAATGACTTTGAAAGGTCTGTACTTTGAGTTGACCCAGGACCTGGAGGCAGGTACTTCCCCACACCTGAAGCAGCTCACAGGAGAGGCCTTGCAGACTGCTTTAGAGGCCAGGAATAGTGGGATATGGGAGTCTGAAGTGAGGGAGAGTATTTTAACAGGGAATTCATGGTGACATGTCTTTTACTATAGTAAAATTAAAAATTGAATATTACACTTTTCGTTCACTTCTCTATTGAACTGCTGTGTTCATTGAGCTGCTTTTAGGGAAAAGGGCACCTAGTAAATTTTAGGGTGTTCCTTTCTGTGTCTTGGTGGGGTAGCTCTGTTCTTTGGTTCCACTTGTACAGGGGCAAATACATCTAACTGACATGTTTTGTTGGATCTGCCTCTCTTTGTAGGTACCTTTAGGAGGGTGTGGAAAGTTCCGAAGGAGTTATTGCTGCTTAAACATGGCCTGAGGTGCTGGAGCCGGACTCACAGGCAAGGCACTTGGAGCCTGCGTGAGGCCTGGATTCCATCCCCAGCAAGCTCTCTGTCACCAAGAAATTCCAGAAACCTGGTCCTGGGTGCCATGACACAGCTTAAAGCCATGAGTGATGACGGCCTACTGGAATGATTGAGAATGCGCGAAAATTCATTTTATAGCTGCATGGTGAATTATGGCTTAACAACTTTCCATCTTGAGCTGTGGGCGGGGCCACATTACCAGGAGGGGAAAGCAGTGTTTTAATTTGTTCTTTACATTGGTTAAATCAAAGGAACCTCGCTATCATCATTGCTTTTGGTTCTTGCTGTGTTATTGTTAGTGAGCCCATTGGGATGAAACCCTGCAAAGGACCAGGGCAGTGAGGAAGGAAAGCAACCTTTCGAACATTCCTGCTAGAACCACCCTTTTGGAGAACTTGTGGTCCAACCCATTCACTGTTGATGGGAATCTGCTGCCCAGTCTAAAGCCAGGGCTTTTAATAATTTCATGTTGGGGACCAATTAATAATTTCTAACAATTAGAGTCTTTATTGCCCTTTATTTCATAAAGAGGCTCAATTGTGTATAATAGTTTTTGTAACTAAGTTTCAGAGAGCTTAACTACATGGCCTGACGGTGCACAGCTAGGATGTACAGGAGTTTAGGTTTTCTGGGGGTCCAGAATACGATCTTCATAAGAAACTCTAGACACTTTTTTCTAATTTAAGTGAAGGTTTCAGCTTGGTATTTGCCCATCTCTTCAGTCATTTCTAGTTATCTGACCATGCAATGGAAAGACAAACTCACTAAGAATTTCAGGACCAGGGTTTCATCTCAGAGAAGGGTGGACGGGTTGAGATAATAACCTCTAGGTCTTGGGGCTATCATTCCTAGTGCAGTGAGAGAGAGCGAGAGCGAGAGCGAGAGCGAGAGCGAGAGAGAGAGAGAGAGAGAGAGAACTCTTAGGGAGTTTAGGAAGGAGGCCCTGCAGGAGGCACTGGCTGGACCAGCCGAGCACAAGGGAGCTGCAGACTGAAAGCTGCAGGGATCCTTCGTCTACACCTGCTCTGCGGCAGGCTGGTCCTTCGCGCATGCTGGGTGAATCCTGACACTCGTGAGCCGTGGGTCCTTTTCAGGACTTATTGCTCTTATGAAGCAGGTGTTTCTTCACCTTCCTGGTGGAAGCCTGGGGAGTTTTTAATTGGTCCAGTGCTGGGAATTGGAGGATGAAGCAAGTTTGGATTCCACTCCGATTCCTGAGTCCTGGCCTACAGTATAGGTTACATAACGCTCCTTTACGTTTATGTGCCATATAAATCTTCAATCAGACAGCTGCAAAGTGCTTTTGGCTGGCTTTGTTGCTTCAGCTGTTTGAAAGGAATGGCTTTCATAAACACAGAGAGGGAATTGGATTTTCACATTGTGAAATTCATATTACAGAAGTGGTAAGGTCATGACCACAGGAATCCCACTAATCCTGAAGTTCTAAATGAGCTGGCCTATCCTGGCACAATCACATTTTTTTCTTTTTGATACTTACTTTTACAATTGCTGCTCTGGCTCCTCCTCCTTCTCCTCCTTCATCTTAAGAGGAGCTTCATGAATGACATGTTAGGACTCAAAGGAAAGGAAGAAAGCCTCTGTTGCAAACTCATTAGTCTTAAATATTGATTGTTATGTCTACCTCTTGATTTGTGGTTGTTGTTGATGTTGCATGAAATATATGTAAGATTCATTTTTGAAGCCAGGCATGGTGGTGCGAGCTTGTATTTTCAGCACTCAGGAGCTCAAGGTCACCCTGAGCCACTTAGTGAGCTCAAGGCCAACCTGAACCATATAGTGAGACCCTGACTCAAACCAAAGGAAAGAGAGCAGTGGGGAAGGAGGGTGGTGGGTATCATCTTAGTACTCCAAGGGGACGGGACCCATGTGTGTGTGATCCAGGAGGGCCTGGGAGATCCCTTGCCTTTCAGGATGGAGACAAGGCCATGTTGGTTATGTGTGTATGTATTTTTTTGAGACAAGTCTTGCTGGATTGCCCAAGTTAGTGTGGAAATGATCCCCCCCCACCCCCAGCTTCCTGAATGCTGGGATTCCAGGTGTGGTCTACCATTCCTGTCTCAAAATTTATCATTTCAAGTGTTTCTTTTCAATTTTTTTTTGGTCCTTGGGTTTGAACCTAGAGGCTTTACACCACATTATCTTGGCCCTTTAAAATTTTTTTATTTTGTGACAAGGTTTCACTGAGTTGCCCAGGGTGAGCTTGAACTTGTGATCCTTCTGTCTCAGCCTCAGAGTGATGCCTCAGCCACCCCTGTAATCCTGGGGTGCGACAGAATGCCCAACTTTTAAAAGCATTTTACAGCTGGGAGATGTAACTCAGTGGTATAAGTGCCTGCCTGGGAAGTGCAAAGTGCCGAGTTTGATCCCGGACACCACACACAGATACATGAAAAAGCATTTTACAGTAGCACTAAGTGTACTCACATGCAGCTGTCACCACAGGTCACCTCCAATAGCTTTTCTTCTTTTCAGACAGAAACTCTGCCCCCATTGGACACTCGTTCCCTGTGTCTCTCTCTCTCTAGGTCCTGGTCACCGCTCTCCTTCGTATCTGAATTTGGCTGCTGCAGGGACACTGTAAATGGAGGCCTCCAGCAGTTGGCCTTTCTCTCTCTCTGTCTTTCTTTTTTCTTTTTTTTTTTTGGTACCAGGGATTGAACCTAGGACCTTGTACTTGCCAGGTGGGTGCTTAGGCCTCTGAGCTGTCTCCCTGGCCGCAGTTGACCTTTTTCAGCTGGCTCATTTCACTCAGCGTGACATCGCAAGGCCTTTCCATGGTGTAGCATGCGTCAGGACTTCCTTTTGGGGCTGTGTGTGTCTCTCCCACACGCTGCCGCCGCTGTGTCCATCCTTAAGTGGACCATCGGGTTGCTTTCATCTTTTCACTGCCCTTTTCCGTGCTGCTGTGAGCGCGGGGGTGCAGATGTGGGCTCCCTGGATTGAACTGTGGGAAGCCCGTGGTCAATGTCCTGCCGAGCCCGCAGGCTGCTCTGCTTTGCGCACTGTGGTATCAGCTTATCCCCCGAGCAGTGGTACCAGGTTCCAGTTTCTCCACTCCCTTGCCCTATGTGTAATTTTCCGCGACTCGATGAGGATCGCGCTGGTGGTTGCATGGGCTTTCCGTGTGGCTTTGGTTTGCCTTACCTTAACGATCGGCTGTGCAAGTATGGTTCCGTGTGCCTGCTGTCAGGATTTTACAGGCTAGCGATCCTCCCGGGTTTGGTTTCTCCCTCCCCCTGCCAATGTAATTGTGGTCTAAACACAAACATATTCCTACCGAAGTACTCCATACCTCCCACCAGGCCTACTTTCCGGCAGCATCAGTCCTGAGGTGCTGTGCTTACCCTCACCAGAGGGGGGCAGTGTTCAGTGATGGCTCCCCATCAGAATTCTCCTTACCAGAGGGTGAGGACTGGCACAGCGGCCACCTGCATATCAATACTTGTCTGAAGTAGGGTCTGTCCTAGGCTCTGGGGAGCCTTAGTTAAGGCCAGCTAAAGCTTTCCTTTACGTAGTGACAGCAGCGGGCAAGAGATTGGCTCACTGGACCCTTTAATGAGTGATTTAATTGTGCTGTTTTGATTTTTAAATGGAAAAAAATGGATCCCATGAGGAAGATGGGGTGATCCCATCTTCTCCGTTGTGAGTGGTGCTGTTCTAAATGTCCTTTTCTTTGCACGCTAGATGCACTTCTTAGACACACAGTGCTAGTAGGGTGCTCACTTCCCAGATGGTCCCTCATGGCCAGGTGACCTGTCAATTCACTGGAGCCAGTGAAGGCTGCTGGGACGATGACCTCGTGTGGTCTGTACTGGCTCTGGCCACGCTCAGGACTGTGAGCGGCATCCTCACCCTGCGCACCTTTGCTTATCTCTACCCTGGCTTGTGTACATGTTCCTGGGAAAAATAAGGGGCGTGATGAATGCGCATCTCCATTTCCCAAGCCACAGATCCAGTGGCTTGAAACAATCTAATCTGTTCTTCCCCAGCTCTGAGGGCTGCTGTCCACTGTCAGCACCATGGCTCCAGATCGCCATGTTGGTCAGTGTGGTCAGCGCTCTGTGGAAAATCCATTCTTTGCTCCTCCCAGCTGCCTGGTGTAAGAAAGAGGGGGAGCAATCTTTTTCTGCTCTCCACTGTCATTTTCCTCTGGGGCCTTACAAGTGAGACTACCAAAACACGGATGACTGTGGAAAAGCCAGCCTACTTAATTTACTAGTTTTCACACATGCATGGGAATTCTCAGGAGATGAAGGAAGATTCAAAGAAAACCAAAAGTTTGCAATCACACATTGCTTGATGGAGAGCTGCACACTTCTATGTTGATTTGTTTATGGTGCTGGAGACTGAAGCCAGGGCCATGCCTGGGGGTGCCACCGAGCTACACCTGAGGGAGACTCGATCTGAGAAATGTTCTGGTAGCCAAGGCGCTGGCCGCACATGCCTCTGGGGGCAGAGCCTGCTGCATGCTCAGGCTGCACGGTTCCACCTCTTGCTCTAGTCTGCAGCCTGCACAGCTGTCCTGCCCCGAATACTGGAGGCATCTGTAACAGTGGCATTTATGTATCTACACATACCTGAAGGTAGAAAAGGGACAGTACAAATGCTAGGCAGCGGGAATTTTCAGCTTCATCCTACTGCCGTGAAACATGACTGTGGACATGTTGTTACTCGGCACATGCTTTTATATTGGTTTGGGTCAAGTGAAGCTGTGAATCGTGACAAGACAAGGGCTTGGGCTAAAGCAGCTATTGGTGGGTAGAAGTGAGTAAGATGCGGGTTAATTTATCCAGGTCAGTGTGGGCAGATGTCTGTGTCTTTGTCTCGTGTTGGTGGGAGTCTTGCCTTCCTCCTGGTACAGAGGGTGCCTTTTGCAGGAAAATTTGGTTCCCTGCCTTTGGGAAGAAAGGGTAAGTCAGAGCACCTTTCTTTCACCTGCTGTTTAAACGTCTGTAATGCAAAGTAATACACCAAAGGGGCAGATGGGGAGGCGTGTTCTGCCACCCTGGCTGGCTGCCCTTGGCGTGTGGCCA
>PVKN010025021.1:0-14257 GCA_004027915.1 Capromys pilorides | reverse complement strand
AGGAAAGAAGGGCGAGAAGTAAAGACTAAGAGAAAAGAGGGAAACAAGAAAACAAAGCTTTTTTAAAAAATCATCAATGAACTATAATGATAAAAAATTTGAAGATGTTATTAAATTCCCACATATTTGAAACCCAGTAAACTGTCAGAAGTAATGTAACAAGAGTTGGGAGACTAAAGCAGGCCTGATCTCTTAGAACATACCTGAAGACACAAGCCTCACCTGGCTTCTCAGTTCCTGTCCTTCCTATTGTTCCTATGACAAGAAGAGTGACATTCTGGAATGTCATTATTCCAGAATCATAATTTTTTTTATTTTCAACCCTAAGTAAAAGCAGGCTGTATGTGTGTGCATGTGCTTCAGACAGAAAGAAATTCATAACATTCACTGATCTTTTCAGATTCAGAGCCTGAGTATGTGACAACACTGTGGTCTTTGACGAGACTCTTAATAAGGACAAGAAGCAGCGAAATGCCACTGTAGTCTGCCATCAGCTCTCCCCTTCCCTCTTAAACACAGCCATGAGATGCTGTCACTTTTCATCAGTGCTCCATATGCTCAATGAAGGCAGCCAAAAGATAAGCACTCCTGACCTGCATGAAGAAGAGGAGAGTGCTACATCTGGTCGCCTCTGGCAGCTTTCTTTAGTGTTTTCACAGTTCTGGCACGGTGGATCCAAAAATGGAGATGAAATCCAGGGTCTGGATCAGGGCAGCTCCACAGGCTCCCTGCGGGACTCCTACTCGGCACGGACAAGATTAAGGCCGCTGCCAAACACAGGCTCTTTGGACTCACACGGAGGTCTGTATTTTAATGAGAAATTGCGAAGTTCTACATTTTTCATCCCTCATGAGCTATGGATCACTGTCACACTTGCTTATTAACCCATATGCTCCCTTCCTTTAAAAGGGTCTCAAAACAGGTGGAAAGAGTCCTTGAGAGGCTACTTCTGGATGTACTCTAATCACATGTCACTACTGAACATTTGCTCTCTACTGGACACCTATTATGCATACATTTTCCATTTAATCTTTCCTCCATTTAAAGGCAGATAGCAATCCCATTTTATAGATTAGAAAACTCGGTTTAAAAAGGACAAATCTGCGGATCAGCAAGATGGTTCAGGGGTCTAAAGTACCTGCTTAGAAGAGCTTAGGCAACCACAGGGACCACAGATCGATTGCCGGCACTATATGCTGCGCCAGCCCCACCCCCAGGGCTGGCTGAGCCGGCCATAAAAAAAATTAAAAAAAAAAAGGAGAAATCTTTTTCCTAGAGTCATACTGCTGGTAAGAGTCCTGGGATCTGTCCTTCTCAGAGTCTAGCTTTTAATAGTCTACCCTGGGAGGAGGGGCAGCACCACTGGTCCACAGGTGTGCCTGTCCGCAGGAACATTGGTTTGCAGTCAGAAGCTCACCCGCTGTGGCTGCGAGGGTGGGGTGGGGGATATGCTAAGTGCTCATGGAAGCTCTCCAAGCCTCTCACTTCATTTTTCATGTGGAAATAATCATTTCTACCCTGCCTTTTCCTAGCATCAACACCTGTTATTGAGTTCCAACAAGTTCATTTCTCTTGGATAAACTTCCTTCTCCATCTTTTCAATGCTAGGAATGTGATGCTGGGTAAGAGAAGAGGTGCAGAGAAAGGAAGTCTAAAATAAATATTAGGAATTACATTGCTTTTCATATTTTTAATTGTCTGTGTAACTGGGAAAACATGGATTCTAATGTTTGCTGATGAATTTCACAAACATTAAAAACTATTAAGACGTGAAATTAAGTGATGGAGAATAGCAGACTATATAGTATACCCTCAGTAAATAACTAAACAGAAAACAGAAGAAAGGTAGATAGGAAATACAGGAATTTCCTCTGGCTCTTGTTTAATAATTAGACAGGTAGTATTTCATTTCCTATACATGTGGGTAATTAGTTCTTTGAGTCTCTAGAAATTAATTTGTCCAAAGTTATTTAATTTCATTCTCAGTGAAAAAAGAACTGAAAAACAGTAACAATACTTGTGGCAAAGCAATAAAATGGACTGACAAATAATCTTAACAAACCATAATATTTTGTAGTTTGAGTAGGCCTATAATTTTTCTCAACTGAAGCATCACACTAGAGTGGGTCCCCTGTTTTCCTGAAACTCCAAATTGCCTGGCTGAAGAAATCCTGTGGAGAGCACACACACACACACACACACACACACACACACACACACACACAAGGATGAACTCCCTCAGAGCTGTTAGAAAAATGATGATGCAAATAGTAGCTAATAAACTCCCACTGAGCACATTTATTCCTACAGCCATCACTTAACACAGCACTGACGCAGAACAGGATCCATAACAACGTGCGAGTGAGAACTTTGGGAAACTCTTAGAAAATTCACACAGAGATCAAGAAATAAAAATGAATTTATGAGCTTCAGTTAGAAGCTCTGAGCAAAGAAAATAAAAGACAGTAAGTAACAGGGATATGTGCCCCTCACCACATAGTAAGGATTTGTGTATATGAAATGAAATGTATATGAAGTGTATATGAAATGAAATATTCATCAACCCATATGAAAATGATTTGGCTGAAGATTGGCAACATGATCATAAAATCAGTCAATTTTCTCCACTCAGAATCACTAAAGAGAGCAAAAATTCCCACATGAATGGGCTCAAAATTTTTTTTTAACATGAAGGAGATGGTGCATACTTGGTGATAGCAAGCCACCTGTAACTAAACCTACCCCGAGACAGACAGCCTTTGTGTTAAACACACAGCCTCATCATTCCAGTGTCTGTGTTTATTCTGTCTCAAAATACAAATATCAGGAATCCTTGTGCTGCTGCTTCCTCCAGTTTCCACTGGTCCACAGGGACAACAGGCTGGCTCTGGACGGGGACCACAGAAATAGCAGCCACACCTGTAGAACATCCCTCCACATCCCTCTGCCTGGCTGCTTATACCCTTCCACTCTAGCCCACAGGTCTCCCAACAGACTCCACCAGTTAATCTCAAATGTGCGTGAAAGTTAACCTAGGAAAGGAGACATCTGGAAAATCCACACACAGTCAGAAATGGTAGAGAGCTCTGAGAAAACCTGGGAGAAGGACGTAACTTACATCTGAGATTTCCTTCCATCTCCCCTAGTCTAATTCAGTTGTGTTAAAGATGTTCATAAAAGGCCAGCGTTCAGATAAAAAACATTTGCTCAAAAGAATCAGAGGACTTTGAGTGAAAAGTATTATACTGGTAAGAAATTACTCATTTCTAACTGAGACAGCATTTCCAAGAGAAGCCAAGCACAGACTCAGAGCCCACTAACATTTATCAATATTAGTTTATTTACAACAGTAAACAAAAAGGTTTTAATTAGCTCTGCCAAGCAGAAGCAGGTAGACTGATAGTATGTCATGCTCCAAAATAACCAGAATATAGGAATCTCAAAGAAGAGCCCCCCTCCCTCTCCCTCTCTGTAAGAAAAAAAACTACTATAACTTTCTTTAAGCACAGGATATGAAAGGTTATATAAGAAATCATTCCAAATGTTGGACTTAATCAGAGCAACAGAAAGTGATTTGGAATATGGTTAAACTGCTGTACCTAATAGTTACTAATGAACAAGATCTCTCATCAGCTGGCAGGAAGACAGTTGCTGCTGGCCTGATCCTTCTAAAAGACTCCCATGTGCTTTTTTGTTTTTCCAGATAAAATCTATAAAGTCCCAAAATATTGTTTCTGGAATCAGAAATTGCCCCATACTTTCAGACCTTTCTAGGCCAAAGAGTCTCCTTTCACCTATTCTATAATTATTTATTTTGGACCTCTTCTGCCAAAACTTCAATGACAATGAAGAGTTTAGAAATCTCGTGGTACATCAGAAATTGTTAAGAAAGAAGGAAGGAGAATGAAAAATTAAATTGCCCATGCAGAGCACACTAGGCAGCCTACACTTTTAAACCTAAAATGACCAACGTTTCTCATTATTCTGAGAAGTTATACAGATTTAGCCAGCTAAACTTGAGGCGCCACATTTTATCAGCAAGAAAAAAAAAAAAAATCCTGAAGCCTATTTATCCCTAATTTAAAAACCTATTGCAATTCTCTTTTCCCACAGAAGGGCTGTGTGGTATGTAGGTTCCCAAACTCAGTGGAGACAGCACCTGGGCTCCAGTCACCAGCGGCCCCACCTGCTAGGTCCCACCCAGATCAACAGCAGCAAGGCCAAACACATCTTATGTCCCATTCCCCTAACCTCCACTCCCAAAATCTGGTCCCAACACAGCCCTATACCTTGGGATGAAAAAAATCAAACACCCTTAAGGGGGGAGGGGGCTGGCATTATATAACAATGTACAGCAGCTAAGCCTTCGAGAAAACGAAAGTAGCCAGAGGAGGGGTAGGGGAAGCAAGGGGAGCTTTGGGGCGCTGTCGCCGCCACTTACTCGAAGGCAAAGAAGAGTCCACTAGTGACCAGGATGAGGATGAGCGTCAGGTAGAAGACGCCCGTCTGCCGGGCCATCATGATCCTGCCGTTGCAAAAGAACTTGTTTCTTCCCGGGAACACCTCCCATTTCCTCCGGGCCGCAATTTTCTTCTTCTTGTGGGGTGACTCCATGGGGGAGGAGCTGTGGGTGCTGATCTGACTGTACTCGCAGTCTTTCATGGGTCCGCCGCCGCCGGGAGGCATCCACGAGGGCAGCCGGCTGAGGGCGCACACCCCCAGAAGCCCCCCGGCCGCGCTGGCCCCACGGAGCCACGACCGCCCCCCGAGCCGCGGCGCCGCGGCCCCTACCAGGGCTCTCGGCTCGGCGACAACTTTCCTGAGGACACCCAGGTTAATCTCTTGGGGAACCCAACTGTCATAGCAGAATCCGCTTTCGAGAGGGACGTTGCTCGCCCGCACCCCGCGGCAGCGGTCCTCGGTAGCTTCCAGCCAGCGGCCCGGAGCGCCGGGGCCCCGCGGGGCGCGGGTGACAGCCCGGCCGACCCGCGGGTGACCGTGCGCGCCGCCCAGTCGCCCCCGAGCCCCCGGCCGCGCCTCTGCTCCGGCCTGCAGATCCTCGAGCGCTGCGCCCCGAGGGGACACGAGGCGGCGGCCCCGGCGCCGGCTTCCTCAGCAGCCACTTCGGTGCCTCGGCCAGGTTGCTTCTCCTCCTTCCTGCCGCCGGTGGATCCTCCCAGGAGAGCGGGCTGCGAACAGGCGGCAGCTCGCGGTACCGGCAACCCCTCCCAGGGGTGGGGACGGCCACGCACGGTATTCTGTCGGGAACAGCGCGGCGAGAGCCCGGCAGCTGCTGGCGCCGCGACCCCGCGTCGCCGCGCCCGGCAGCCGAGCCGAGTCCCCGGCCCCCGCGCGGGACTCAGGGCCGGGGTGACGGCCGCTGCGAGCGGGCTACGCGGTAGTTGCTTCCTTTGGTTCCTCCTGCCGAAGGAGCCAGTCCCAGCGCTAGGAGGGCCGCCCGAGGGCCGCAGGGACACGGCCACAGACACTAGTTTGCAAGGCTCAGCCCCGGCGCGCGGCGCTCCGAGCGGTTCCGCCTCTTAGCAGCCCGGTGGGCGGCGGCACCCGCGCCTAGACAACCGGCTCCTCCTCCTGCTCCTCCTCTCAGCCCGCCGAGCCCCGACACCCGCTCCACAGGGTCCCCGCCCCAATTCCTGCCGGGCGGGAGCTGGTACTCGGCTCCGCGAAAGGCGCCGCGCTCCAGGTGACATCGCCCAAGGAGTCATCGGGTCCTTCCCGCCGCGCCGTGCGCTCTCGCGGGCTTCGGTCCACCTGCCGGCTTCTCTACCGGTTTACTAAAAATTCCTTCTCGGGACACGCACATCCATTCACATTCGTGCTCTAGCAAACCTATTCATTCTTGCGATTCCCAGGGACCCGAGGACACACGGCGTGGAGAGGTGACTCTCCGGGCCTGTCCCCAGCGCTTCCAGCACCCCTAACGGGGAGGGGTGGGCCGAGGCAGATGCGCATCCCGGACTGGGGAGCGGATGGGGGCCTTGGGGCTAGCTTCCCAGCAAGAAGGAAAGAGTGGAAGGGAGAGGGCGGAGTGGTCTGGGTCCCCTGTGCAACTGGCCCGGGTCTCCCAGAGCAAAAAGCCTCTTAGCGGCCAGGCTATTCGGCCAGATAGCTTTCTCCACTTTTCCGCCCATAGGCGCTCACATTCTGCTTATTTAATTTCTCCCTACCGAGGGGACTCCTCGGCCGCAAAAAGAACGCGCTCCTGTCCACCCGTGCCCGCGCCTCCCTCTGGGTTCACCTAACAGCCCCGCAAACCCGCGGTGCCTTTCAGCACCCTCCCGACCCCGAAGCGCCTGCGCGGGGTCACAGCCCTCACTAAGGTAGGCACAAACAAGGGGCAACCGAGAGCAAAAGGAGTTGGGCGGGGATGCTCGATTTTCAGAGTCGCGCTTTCCTTTCACGGCCCACTGGGATGTGTAGTTCTCGCTTGCTCCGTCCAGTTCTAAGAAGAAACACAGACTTGGAGACTTAAAAACTACAAGTCCCTGCATACCCCGCGACGAGGGCGGGAAAGGCGTGGTGCTGGGCGTTGTACCGTGGCTGGAGATGAAAACCAACAAAGGGTATGGCGGAGTAGAGATCTTTGTGCTAGGCGTTTGGCGCAGAAACACATTTGCACAGTCTTTCGAGGAGTATCTTATCTTGCTCAGGGAAACTGCTTGTCCCACGTTCCAGAACTCTGAGTAGTTCCCTTGCAGTGAGTAGTGTCAAAGGGAAATGAGATTGGCTATCCAAAAGAAGAAATGGGGCCAGTTGGAAAGTTTCCTATAGTGAGGAGAAAGTGGTGAGAATCCCATTTAAAGTCTAACGTGAAATTAAAGGCTTTATGAATTGAAATAGAATAGAGTTTTGTCAGCGGGTTAGGGTCTTGGGGAAATGGATAGGAACTTAAACATGCTCAGAAATAATTTTAAATCCTTTTAGATACTGTATAACAGACAAGCTAATGGGACAAACTTCGTGACTGCACTGTTATTAAAGATCCAACTGGCAAGTTTCTGACATGTCCAGTGAAAGCAGCTGTGTATGTTTTCCTGTCCTTTGGATTATGAGCTCAACAATGTGTTACTCTGTTGCAAGTGCCTTCTCTCTGGGCTTCCAATTAATATAATAAATCCATTGTGTTGATAGCTTTCCATTCCTTTAGACTTAGGTCTAGAGGTATCAGTTAAACAGTAAATAACTTGCCTATCATGCATGAGACTAAGTTCAATCCTCATCATTGACCCTAAAAAGAAAAAAAAAAAAAATCCCATTCTTGTCCTTCAACTGAACTTTTCAGACGTCACAGTTATGCTCTTTAAAAGTCCTTGTATGTTAGGGATACATATTAAGGCAGTGACTTTAAGTCTGGCCATCTACTCCCAAAAACACAAGGTTATAGAGGAAACACACTGGAAATGTTGAAAATTGTTGACATCAGGTGATGTACCTGCAGCTAATCCTCTATTTGCTGCAAATTTTTATCATAAATATAGTGACTTTAAAACAGCACAAATGTATCCCATTGTTTTGATGAGTCAGGTACCCACATGTTGGATCCTCTGTTCAGGGTCTCACACCTCCCACCGTGGTATTCACCAGGCTATGTCCTCATCACTTGGAGAACAGGCTTGCATACTCATTCTGTATTACAGTTTAGTTCTAAAAATGGACACCACCCCCCCCAGCCTCCTCCTGTGTAAAAGGTGATTGTATTGTATGGGTGATATGGCTGAATTGCTGTTAGGCTGATTCTGGTGCAAGAGAACTGATCCAAGGGGGCCTCACCTGGAAGGGTTTATCTGCACAGGGGCTCCCCTCTCCTCTGCTTCCTAAGCACCATGAGTTGGTCAACTTTTCTTCTGCCATTCCTGTATGTCATGCCCTTTTGCCTTAGAGCCAGCCTTCTGTAGACTGAAACCTGAGCCAAAGTGAACCTCTCCTCCTCTAAATTGTATCTAGTATCATGTCTCAGGGGTGAAAAACATGTTTGAGACACTCAGATAGCTGATAGAATTCAGTTTCTTCCAATTGTAGGTCTGAGCACCCAATTTCTTCCTGACTCAACTGGACACTGTCGACAGCTCAAATAAGGCATCTGCAGTTCCTAGAGGGCACCTATAGTTCCTTATCACATGGGCTTTCCCAGCATGGCCACTGAGTTCTTGAAGCCAGCAAGGAGATTCAGCTAGCAGAACAAACTCTGATGTCGCATAATCACAGAGGCCACAGCAGATGTGCATATTTTCATGTCCAGAAAGCTAGTCACAGGTTTCACCCGTGTTCACAGAATATGTCTGACTCAGGGACGAGTCTGTCCACCCTAGTGGATAAGAGGGCCCATCATGCCATTTTTACCCATTGAACCTACTTATGCTTATGTTTGGATTTCCCTTAATAAAGGTAAGTAAATTATTTATTTTAATTGCATATATGTAGGGTTGAAGCAGGAGACTGAAGCACCAGGATCACAAGTTAGAGTCCAGCAACTTAACAACACTCTGGTTTAAGAACTAATTTTAAAGTGCTGGAGAAGGTGAAGGGTCGGAGCAGCACCCCTGCCTGCAGTGGTGCCATTCTGCTGATGTGGTAGGCTAGCAATATTTCGGTTAAATTCATGTTTGTGGCTGTAACCATGTGTGTGAATTATTTTAAAGAAATAAAAATTCCAGCAGGAGCCAAAAAAATTAAAATTCTGGAGATATAGTTCAGTGTGAAAGCCCTGGTTCCAATCTCCAATACCACACACACACACACACACACACACACACGCTCAAGGATACCTTATACATCTTATCAAGACAGCAAGACACTGTCTCAGGATAAAATTTATTACAAAGATCAGGGATCTAGCCCAATATTCCCTAGATTCAATTCTCAGTACTTCAAAAAACAAATTTTCCACAGCAAAAAGGATTTGCCCATATGATTTCTACACATTTGATGTTACAATTGTTTGTATGTATCTTCCTAAGGTTTACATGCTTCTTTCCAGTCCCCGTACACTAAGACCCTGTTATGGCTTGTGCCTAGATGTCCCCCCTAAACTCATGCAGTCATGAGTGGGGCTTTTCTTAGGTCTTGCCTACCATGAACTGCTCCTCTGTGAGGCCTGTCTGCCATGGTACCCTGTCTTGGAGCCAGCTAATTCCAGACTGAAATTTCTACAAACTGTGAGCTAAATAAATCTTTTCCCCTTTAACTTTGAGTGTCAGGTATTCTGTCTCAGCAGAGGGAGAAAAGTAACTAAGACAGACCCTAGTTATTAATTAATAAGTAATTAATAATTATCATATTGAGACATATAAAAGTTGCTTGTGTAGATGATTCAGTTCTAAAATTCACTAGAACCCAGTGCGATAGCCATGGGTTTTAACTCTCCATCTTAAACATTCCATATAAAGCATAATGGACTTCTTCCGTTCAGTAATTTCACCACTAAGTAGTATTTCAGCAGCAGGGGCATAAAAAAATTCAAGATAGAAGTTTCTACTGAGGGAGGGTATAAGAGAGAATTGGAAGGAGCAAATAATAAGCAAATGACTAATAAGACAACTTCAGAGAGCAACTACACAAAAAGCACAAAGCCAAGTGGTAGGATACAGACATAGGAGGGATGAGAGACCTGTGTGGAGACAGCGCAGCAGGGACCCAAATGAAGAGCAACATCAAATGCAAAGGCTGCCAGACAGAACAAACCTGGAAAGTTCTAGAGTTTCCAAGAAAACATCTACTGGATTATAAGGAGGGTGAGGAGAGGTAAGAAAAAAATAGTGAGACAGCTGGAATTGCTTTTGTGTGCACTAAAAAGTCAGTTACCTTGTAACCAACACTGGTTCAAGTATACAGGGTCAGAAAGAAGTAATATGTAGATTCTAAACTTTCATGGGAGGAGGACCTGTATTATAGACCCAAGCATTTATTTTGCATACAAGGTAACTGAAGCCCAGAAATTTCCTTGAGAGTGCCTGAAAAAAAATCCAAAAATGCATCTTGACTTGAAAGCTCATTCTCTGATTTAAAGCTGTAGAACACCGGTGACAAATAATGCCTTAGTCCAATTAAAAGAAGTAGACTAGTAGAATGGATAAGGAAACAAAACCCAACAATATGCTGTATACAAGAAGCACACTTAACTCATAAAGAAACTCATAGGCTAAAAGTGAAAGGATGGAAAACAATACCACATGCTCCAGCACCTCAAAAAAAAAGCAGGGGTAGCAATCCTGTTTGCAGACAGTCAAAACTTCAAACAAAGATTGATCAAACGTAACAAAGAAGGCCACTACATACTGGTCAAGGGAAAAATTCAGGATGAAGAGATAACACTCATAAATATGTATGCACCCAACACAGGAGCAGCAAGTTATGTAAGACAAAACTTAATGGACATGAAAAATCTAATATCCAATACTACAATCTTAATAAGAGACCTTAACAGCCCCCTATCTGAAAATGATAGGTCAAGCAGACAAAAAATTAGCAAAGAAGTAGCAGAACTGAAACAGAATTTGGAACAACTGGACTTAGTGGACATACACAGAGTGTTCCACCCAACCTCTGCACAATACATATTCTTTTCAGCTGCACATGGGACATTTTCTAAAATAGATCACATATTAGTCCACAGGTCATGCTTAAGTATATGCAAGAAAGCAGAAATAATCCCATGTATATTATCTGACCACAGTGCAATGAAATTGGAAATAAATGGCCAAAGAAACATAAGAACTCCAGAAATCCATGGAAATTAAACAACACCCTTCTCAGCAACCAGTGGGTTACAGATGAAATTAAACAAGAAATTAAACAATATCTAGAATTTAATGAAAATTCAAGCACAACCTACCGGAATTTGTGGGATGCAATGAAAACAGTTCTTAGAGGGAAATTTATAGCATTGAACTCACACTTTAAGAAAACAGAACGGGAACAAATAAACACTCTCATGCAGTGCCTAAACCAACTAGAAACTGTAGAGCAAACGAAATCCAAAGCCCAAAGACGGGAGAAAATTATAAAGATGAGGCCTGAGATTAATTCAATTGAGACAAAGAAAACAATAAAAAGAATTAATGAATCAAAAAGCTGCTTCTTTGAAACATTAAACAAAATTGATAAGCCCCTAGCTAACCTCATCAAAAAGAGGAAAGAAAGGACTCAAATTCAAGCAATAAGAAATGAAAAGAGTGAAATTACTACAGACCCAACAGAGATTCAGAGGATCACTTATAGCTACTTTGAGAATCTTTACTCTCACAGAATTGAAAACACAGAAGAAATGGACAGATTCCTAGAAAAGTACAAACTATCAAAACTGAATCAAGAAGATATAAGTACTCTCAATAACCCAATAACAGCCAATGAAATACAAAATGTAATTAAAAGCCTGCCGACAAAAGTCCAGGACCTGATGGATTCACCACTGAATTCTACAAGATATTTATAGAAGACATGATCCCAATACTCCTCAAACTCTTCAGTGAAATTGAAAAGGAAACAATCCTTCCAAAATCATTCCTAGAGACAAGTATTACTCTGATACCAACCAGAGAGAGATGCAACTAAAAAAGAGAACTACAGGCCAATTTCTCTCATGAACATAGATGCAAAAATTATCAATAAAATCCTTGCCAATAGAATACAACAAATCATCAAGAAGATCATACACCATGACCAGGTAAGATTCATCCCAGGGATGCAAGGATGGTTCAATATATGCAAATCTATAAATGTAATACACTATATTAATAGAGCCAAAGCCAAAAACCACATGATCATCTCAATTGATGCAGAAAAGGCTTTTGACAATGTCCAACACTCATTCATGTTCAAAGTACTACAGAAAATAGGTATAGAGGGCCCCTACCTCAATCTGATAAAAGCAATCTATGACAAACCAATGACCAACATAATTCCTAATGGGGAAAAGCTAAAGTCTTTTACTCTCAAATCTGGTACAAGACAAGGATGTCCCCTATCACCACTCCTATTCAATATAGTTCTGGAATCGTTAGCTACAGCTATTAGACAAGAGAGAGAAATAAAAGGAATAAGAATAGGTAAAGAAGAAATTAAACTATCACTATTTGCAGATGACATAATAATCTACTTGGAAGACCCAAAGAACTCCACCAAGAAGCTACTAGAATTAATACACAAGTTCAGTAGCATAGCAGAATACAAAGTCAACACACAAAAGTCAATAGCATTCTTCTACACAGATAACAAACACACTGAGAAAGAAATTAGAGAAACAATGACTTTACAATAGCATCAAAAAAAATGAAATACTTAGGAATTAACCTAACTAAAGATGTAAAAGATCTATTCAATGAAAACTACAGTACTCTGAAAAAGAGATCGTAGAGGATTTCAGAAAATGGAAAGATATTCCCTGCTCCTGGATAGGAAGAACCAACGTTGTCAAGATGGCTATACTTCCTAAATTGTTATACAGATTTAATGCAATGCCTATCAAAATACCATCAACATACCTCACAGACCTAGAGAAATCAATCCTAAAATTTATTTGGAACCAGAAAAGACCTAGAATTGCAAAGACAATCATGGGCAACAAAGACAAGGCAGGAGGTATTACAATTCCTGACCTAAAGTCATACTACAGAGCTACTGTGATAAAATCAGCATGGTATTGGCAAAAAAAGTAGACCTGAGGATCAATGGACTAGATTAGAAGATGCAGAAGCAAATACAAACACACTCAGCTAACTTATCTTTGACAAAGGAGCCAAACACGCTTACTGGAAGAAAGATAGCCTCTTTAACAAATGGTGCTGGAAAAACTGGCTCTGTACATGTCAAAAACTAAACCTTGACCCAAGTCTATCACCATGCACTAAACTAAAGTCTAAATGTATTAAAGATCTAAATATCCAAAGAGAAACATTAAATTTCCTGGAAGAGAAAGTGGGAGAAAACCTGGAAGACATTGGGGTAGGCAAAAAGTTCATGGACAAAAATCAAAATGCACGTTTAACACTTGAAAGGATCAACAAATGGGACCTCCTCCGGCTGAGAAGTTTTTTCATGTCAAAAGAAATTACCAACAGAGTGAAAAGACAGCCCACAAATTTTGAAAAGATTTTAACTAATAAATATTCAGACAAAAGTCTTCTACCTAGAATTTATAAAGAACTAAAAACCATTAGGGTCCCAAAATCCAAAGATCCAATTCAGAAATGGGCATCTGAGATGAACACACACTTCTCAGAGAAAGAAATTCAACAAGCCTGTAAATACGTGAAGAAATGCTCCACATCACTAGTCATTCATGAAATGCAAATCAAAACAACACTTAGATACCATTTCACCCCAGAAAGAATGGCTACTATAAAGAAATCAACCAACAACAAGTGTTGGAGAGGCTTTGGGGAAAAAGGAACCCTTCTCCACTGCTGGTGGGAATGCAGACTGGTGCAATCATTATGGAAAGCAGTGTGGAGATTCCTTAAAAAACTAGAACTAGAAATCCCATACAAACCAGCTATTCCCCTACTGGGAATTTTTCCAGAAGAACTGAAAACATCATACCATAGTGATATTTGTGCACCTATGTTCATAGCAGCCCAATTTGTGATAGCCAAATCTTGGAAACAACCAAAATACCCATCATCTGAAGAACGGTTGAAAAAGATGTCGTATTTTCACAAAATGAAATATTACTCAGCTATTCGAAATGATAGACTAGAAGACTTCATTTATAAATTGATGTATCTTGAATGTTCAAGATACATCACTCATTAGTGAAATAAACCAGACCAACATATGCCTATATCATATAGTCTCCCTAATATAAGGACTCAAAAGAAGAAAATAAATAAGTGAATAAATTTTGGGTGGTACTAGGAATCACTCTCAGGACTTGCATTTTCTGCATCCCCAACCCCTATAAATTTTATTATTATTATTATTTTTTAGAAGAGTGACTTAAATACAAAATGTATTTGGAAGAGTTAAAAAAAAACTAAGGTTTATTGTAAGCGTTAATGTTTAATTGTTTGACCATCTTACATATCTATATCAATCTAAACAGATTTGATGATGAACATGTAATACAACCATTGTTAAATTTTTCTTGTTTTGAAAATCCTGTGCTATATGTATTCTTGCTTGTTACTGTTTTCCTATCTTTGTTTCTGCTATTTTTACTCTTTAAAATAAAATTTAAAAAAAGATAATGACTTAGTGCCTGTCATGTGCAAAGCAGTGTGGTTAGGAAGTTGAATGTGAT
>PVKN010025020.1:0-14260 GCA_004027915.1 Capromys pilorides | reverse complement strand
TCAAAACACATTAGTAGTACATTCCCAATAATTGATGCAATGCATATTGTTGTCCTCATAGTAGTTATTCAGAGCACAAGATGCAGACATGATAATTTTTCTAATCACTATTGGTACAAAAATTTCTTCTCATTGAACTAAGAGAAAGTCATTGTATACATAGTCCAATATTCCATAATTGTAGTGAATTATTGGCAGAACTGGCAAATTTTCTGGTCAGTGAGGTTTTGGGACCACAGAGGAAAGGGATAGATGATGTATAGTGTGCCTAAGGAGAGTCACCTAGAGAGAAAACATTCTCTTAGTTTCACAAACAGCACACTGGTCAAGCAATGGCCATGACTTATCCAGAGAGCTGATAATGACAACAGTTCTACAAATCATTGTACATCATTTCAAGATAAATCCTGAGGGGATTTGACTGACCTTGGGAGATACAAAAGTTGCATGTTCTATTATACAGGTCTCATTTTACCTTGCCCTTAACCACCCAGCAGGAAAGTTTAACCACGAGGCATAAAAAGTAAAGCCAGATTAGTACAGTGAGCTGTAAAAGGCTTAAATTCACAGCTTTTTAAAAAGATGTTTATTTAGTGAGGAGATCAAGATCTCAATTGGTAAATTTATCAGGCCTGTTTGGAGTTTGCAAGCTGCCTGCCTTATCTGCACCAGATCCTGTGATCCCTGGAGTGTTTCACCACATTTAGATGTTTTTAGCTGTTTTTAACATTTTGACTGTAATCATACACAAAAATTACACCTTTCCTTATAATTTCTTATTAGTATCACAAATTAAAAGGTATTTATAGTGAACATCCATTAACAAATTTCCTTTTCTTTCTACTTTTTAAATGTATCTGGTACAGGGTCTACGGGGTCAGCAGTGTCTCAATACATAGATTAGACTCGTAGTGATCCTCCAGTTTTCAGGCGCAGGCCACCATGCCCAGTCTCAATCACTATCTCAGTGCGCCCCACTGGTTGCACAGGCACGGCATGGCACACCCGGGGATCAAACCCTAGCCACTGCACTCTGCCTCTGGAGATGCTTCAGTCCACTCAGCTATCGGGCTGGCCCCAAATTTTCTTTAGAGTGACTTTAATATTGTTTTAAATTTTATACTAAATTTAAAAGTGATACCATTAGCACTATATTCTGGCAATATAGTACTCAACATTTGTCCATAAGTTTACTGTGCAGCAAATTTATTTTTCTAACACTCTTGCATTGCTTTTTAGTTTAATATTAAATTAAATTCACTGTAGCAATCCTTATAGGATAATCTACTTGTGAGAAATCACATGGCTTTCTGTTCATCCAGAAAATTCTTTATTTTTCTTGTTTTCTGTAGGACAGTTCTTTTTTTTTTTTTTTTTTCAGATATAGTACTCTTGTTTGACAAGATTTTTTTCTCTTTAAACAGTTTGAATATGTTATCTTATTCTCATTTTAACTGTTTCATTTCTGCTGTAATATGCACTGGTTTTCTTATACAGGTTACGTTGTGCAGGCAAAGACACTTCTTTTGCTACTTTCAAAATTCTCCCTTTGCTGTTGATATTTGAGAATTCAATTATAATATGTATCAGTTTGGATTTTTTTAGATTCATCTTACTTGCAGTTACATGATTGTGTGGACCTGAATGTCAATTTGCTTCTCAGGATTGGACAAATTTTTCAGCTATTGCTTCTTTGAACCATCTTTTTTCCCTTCGGATTCTTTCAAGTCTCCTATAACATGCACACTGGCCAGAAGGACAGTGTGCCATAGTCTCTTAGGCTTTCTTCCTGCCTTGTCATTCTCTTTTGTCTTTTATTCTCTGACTAGTTATCCTCATGTAATTTATCTTTGAGCTCACTGCTCCTTTTTTTCTGCTTACAGCAGTATGCTGTTAAGCCCTTCACTGAAATATTCTTTTTAGTAATGTTATTCTATACCATTAGTCTCCCTTTTTGATTCCTTTTACATGTTTCAATTTCTTTGTTAAAATTATGTCCTTCAAAATATTGTTCTTGTGACCTCATTAGTCATATTTATAATTGTGAATTTTCTCCCTGGTAATTCACATGCGTCTATTTCATTGGGGTTAATTTCAGACGAGTTACTTGAGTCTTTCATTTTAAGTTTTCCTTTCTGCTTCTTCTTCTCATTGCCCTCCTTGTGTTGATAATAATGCATTAGGGTAAAACATGTCATCTCTCCCAGTCTTCAAAGATTGGCCTTGTACATGCGAATGACTTTGCCAGTCAGGCCAGCAAAGGTGTCTATGAGTCCCTCCAATCTTAGCGCTAGCGCAAACTGTCACCTTTGTTCTGAGTGGTCCCCAGGTAATAGTCAGAGTTCTATCAGTGTCGCCAAACAGAAGAGATAGAACAAGAGGAGCGCCTGGGAAAGTGCAAACATTGGAAGCAAAATGCAATTTTCCCAGCCTAGGGAAAAGACAAACTGCAGGTCCTCTGCGCATTGGCCTGTGGTGGACTGGGAGGAGGAGAGCTCAAATGATGGCTGAGACCGCTTCTTTGCTCTGGATGTGGCGAAATAACATAAGAGAGGAAAAATCCACTTTCCATGTTATAGCAATGACCCTGGTAGTGTTGGTGCAAAGAGAACAGAGCTCCAAACTGCATTCAAGTAACAATGATTAACATAGTAAGTTGACCCATTCGTCCCTGGGTTTTTGGGTTGCTGGATTCCTTCATTTACTGTTCAGCAAGAAAATTCCAGCATTTCAATTTCCTTTCAGACAGATCACTATGAATTTAGTTTTTAATTAAGCAGTTAAGCAAGTAATAGAAATATTCTTAGCTTAGGAGCTGAAAATGAAAACCCCTAAACTCAATGACTGAGCCATTCTTCTACATCAATAATTTGAATTAATCCATTCATGCTGTCCTTTCTTCTTGTTCTAGCTGATAGCTTCTGGCCCTAGTATGAATTGCCGAATCATTATGGTGGTCATCTAATATGACTGAAGGCCTTAAAACAACAGCTTATCTTCCCAAAGACCACCTCCCCCTTCTTCTCCAACTCAGCCCAGCGTGCAATTTCCTTTCGCCTGTCCCACCACCTCAGAGAAGGCCCCAGTCAGCTCCTCAGGTATATCTAAACATCCTCCTCAAACTCCACCCCTGGCAAAAGGCCATAAAAGCCTCAGTCTCCCTTTACTCCAATCCAGAGGATTACTTATCTTTCCCAAATTCTCTCCATGTCCTCCAAGAAAATAAAGCCCCTTTCCCTCTTTCCTTCTGCCTGTTTCTCTGCTGCGACACCATGGAAAACCTATCACTAACTTCTTTACAATTTAGTAAAAACATGTGCTCCAGGTTTACATCTCTGCTAGTGGATAGTAGTTAGCAGAATACTGGGGTTATTTTGCTGCATATGGCACTTCATTCCAGTTCACATTTTGTTCAGTGTTAATTCTTCTGCAGTATTCATTTCCCTCTGATCTTCTGGTATTTTAATCTACTTATAGATCTATGCACAAAGACACATGGCATGGGTAGGGAGGATCTCAGCTTTTACCTGAAATGCAAGCAACTCGTACTTCCTGACTATCTTTTTCAGGACGGAGTGACCAGGCTAATGCTGCTGGCCAGGGAGGCTTCCATTCCTTGAAAGAATAAGTAGTGTTTGTATAGAAGGAGGAAGAGGGGAAAGAAGACAGAATGAAAGAAATGCAAAAGGATGATCGGCAAAGGAAACCACTCTACAGTTGGGTGCATTATCACATGGCTAGACTGGAAGCACAGATTGATTAAAAGAAAGTCGGAACTGAAGTGTAAGTGTAGACATGTGTAGCATTTAGATTTGGATAAATAACTGCTTTTTAAAAAAATTTTTTTTTGAGCAGGACACAATCATAGCATTGAGGTAGACCACTCATGGACAAAACATAGAAATTACAATTTTTAAAGGTGAGAGGGAAGGGATGTCAACATTACATCATACAAAGATCCTGGAAAAGAGGGCGGGACTGAGTGACACAGGGAAGTGAGAGATAGGGGGAGGGGGCGAGAGCAGAGCTGAGAAGTGCTGTGCACACCTGCGCAGCTCCCCGTAATGGATGCAAGCATCATACACCGTAAACATACACAAATTACATTAGAAATTGTAAGTGTGATGGTGCAAGATGAAAGTAACTACCGAAAGGCATCAGATCTGGTGTGGCTGATATAGCTCCATGGAGCTAGGATCACTTGCAAGTGGATCCTCGAAATGAGGCAGTGCAGGGAACATACACTGCGATAGGGCTTCAGACATTTTACTTCTTAACTCACACTGTGCTTTTGATGTTGAACAGGAGATAATCAAAAGCACACCCAGCTATGGTCACCATTGCATGATACTTTCTAGGGAAGGGGGTGCAAAGTGCAAAGTGAGTGGATGCCGCTGAAATGGAAGTGAAATCCAGGGTGTGGCCCTTTCATTTCCTAATCTGAGCTGCTGGCTCAGATCTCACGCTGCAGATGAATGTCTTTGTTTAACATACTAGGAATGTTAAACGAAATGGTGAGTGGAAGCAAGCATGCATCACTATAGGAAAGGGTAAAGAAAATGTGATGAGTAGGGATTTGAATATTATGTATTCTTAGAAAAGAAAGTCTTATCACATGCTATAAAATATATAAACTATGATGTTATAATTCTAGAGAAATGCCCTAATCAGAAAAGGACAGATACTACATGATCTGACTCATGTGAGGTTCTTTTGTTTTGTTTGTTTGTTTGTTTGTTTTTGTGGGACTGGAGGTCAAACTTACAACCTTGTATTTGCAAGGCAGGCACTTGTGCCACAGAGCTATCTCCCCAGCCCCTCATGTGAGGTTTTTAAGTGCATGAAAATCACCCAAACCAAAAGTAGAAATGGCATTGTCAAAGATAAGGCACAGGGTAAAGAGAACTAATAATGTGTATCTAATTTTGGTTTGGCAAAATCAAGAAATTCTAGAGGTCCATTAAAAGAAACAGTGAATATTCTCAAGTGTATAAGTGATGCAGAAAACAAACTGAATGCTCTATATTTTTACATTAATAACACAAAAGCAAAATAATGCATTGTGTAGCATGGAAACTGCACTCATGCTAGGCAAATTAATTTCAAGCCCTTATAAGTTATTTTCTGAAAGATATTTGAGGATCTGCATTAAGACAAAGAAGAACTATCAAACCAACGGAATAACAGAAAACAGTAGACTCAACAGTGGGTCGAAGGGGGCTTCCGTAAACCCTCAAGGAGGCTCATGTCACAGTCATGGTGGTTTGTCACTTCTCTCCAACAGAGGTTATAAGAATAGGGCAGGGGAGCATGGGTTGATTTTATCACACGCCTTAGGGCTTCCAGAGAAACAGAGATATAAGGGAGACCTTTGTATTTTGAGCATTATTGACATAGTAAGCAACACAGGCTTTGAAGCATTCTGCAGATGCATAAGGTCTACTTTATAAATGTAGGCGTTATTTTTACTTTGTTTAAGAATATTTTAAAACTGTTTGGTTAGGTTTATTTTCATCTGATATACAAAAACACAAACAAGGTACATATTAATGATTACCAGGTCATACTTCAATGTAGGTAGACAATCTGTAAAGTTGAACATCCCAATCTCCTCAAATATTTGTCACTTCCTGGTGAATACATTAACAATTCTTTCTTAGTTTGCTATCTGAAACATAAAAACACAAAAGTTGTGTATGTCTGTAAAGCATCATATGATGTTTTGGTGAAAAAAGACATTTTACAATGTGGGCCAATTTCTGTACCTCCAATTCTCATGCATGAATGTATTTTTTTAAATATCTATGCCTTAAAACTATGTTATCTTAAGAATACTTTGAAGAAAGTTAATATGAGTGAGTCCACAACATTACTTGGAAACTCTACAAACATCGCCAATGAATCTTTACATTATAATCTCATTCATAGAGGTTTGAGTTTGTGTAAATTACAGTGAAGTAGGTTTATGGAATGGTTCATTTTAAATGCAGGGAAGTGAAGCAAGAGCATCACCCATTCTAGGCAAAATGCTCTTTCTGAGCCACCATTTTAGCCCATACTTAAGTTTTTAAAGAATGTAGAGTTTATGTAGAAGGTGATCACGGATGGCAAAGTCTAAAACCATTAATAACACAAGAAAGATCTTTTGCAAATAAGCAGGAACCAGGCAATGGACAGAGTGGGGAGGAAAGGGACAGAGGTGGAAAAAGAGCTCATAGGTGTGTGTGTCATGTACACTTATCAACTTCCTACAACACACATCACCATTCTACACTCCAAACATGAGCTAAGACAGATACAACACAATGAAAGTTACATGCAGATGGTGAAGAATTGTACTGAACGGGGGTGAGTTCGATGATAGTGCATGTGGAAGGATGGCATTTGGTCTTTTGGAAATATCTCTTCACAATGAAGACAGCCTGTCATCCAGGAAAGAAAAGCTGAGTAGCGATTTGCAAAAGGACTGGTTGTCTAATGTAGTGATGTTTACCTGATGAATATCAGAGGGTATTGTGAAATGTGCACTGTAGCATACATTTAAAATGTAGGAGTAGCAGGAAAAGACATAAAGCTATGGGTAGAGAAGACAGGCTTGGGGCAGGCAGAAGCCAGAAGCTGAAAACCTTTTTTTTTTTTTTTTTTCCACAGCAAATATGCTTTAGAAATTAGTATAAAGGCAAGAAGAAAAGAAAAAAAAAAGGAAATTAGAATGTGTTTATTGTTGCCATATTTTATTATGCATAAAAAAACTTTTAAATTTTCAGAATATGCAGGTGACCATGAGATGCTGATGTGAGAAGCTGCAGAAGTCTAAATCCTAACACAGGCGCTCTGGTGCCGACCACACTGAACCAGCGAGGGAGAGCAGCGATTCCCAACCTTCAGGATGTGTCAGAGATGCCCGCTGGGCTTCAGGAGCAGAGCACTGCGCAGTTCTTCTCTTTCTCATTCAGGACCTCCAGGAGGAGCCTCTGGATTTGCTTTCTCTCAGGCATCATCAGTGAGGGAAGTGTGAGGACGAGATGGCTCAGGAACTGTGGGACATCCATTGGTTCCTAGCTTAGAATGCACAACAGTCTAGGGGACTCCTCACAGAAGACTCCAAGCCCTATGCCTTTTCTTTTTTCTGTCTCCTACTTCTGATGCTATGCCTCACCATGACTCCTTTCTTACTAGATCATAAAACAGAAGATGGAGAGTTGGAAAACACTTTCTAGGTTGAGTTGTTAAAAAATCAAATGTGGTAACATAACTTCAAATTGCTTTGTAAATGCAAAGGACAATGCATACGAAGGATTAAATTTGCTTCTAACACTACAGTAATATCTCTAAATACAACCATACGTTCAGAAACAAGTACTAGGTGCTCATGTTGACAGATTGTATATAGAGTTTTAGTGCATATTAGAAATGTATCTAACATTTACTCTTTCTTAAAACACATTTTTACGTTTAAAAAACGAGTACAAAATAGTATTCAAACAGAGAATTTCACTTAACAAAATAATAAGAATTTCACAGTTTTCATTGTAATGCATAGTTCTGTCTTCCAACCAGTTATTCGTATTACCGGATATATTCATGCCAAATTGGAAGAAGAAAGAAAAGTGCAAGCAATTAAGAAGAGAAAGAGTATAAACAGTTGAACAAAGGGAACAAAGCAAATTAATCATGACCTTCTTTCTATAGATCAGTAGAAATATTCCTTTCTGTAACTGTAGGGTTGTGTCTTATAGCCTCTATGTGGCCGTGAGCTGCAGTATTTGATAACCGCGTGGCCCTGTGTGCCTATTTGCCTGATGTTTACAAGTACTTTAGTTCAAAGCACATCAGACCCTGAGTGTGCTTAGTAAAGTGGAAATTGTTTTCACAGGTACTAAACGGTAAAATGTTGGTAGCAAAACAGAACTAGCTAATCTTCTGTAATTGCTGTGGAGAGTGCAGTGAAAGAACAGGGGCAAGCCCAGCCTTTCAGACACTATGTGCTGAAGGAAGAATATTTTCTATGATAAATGGAAAAAAGTAATTGTGGGATGAAATGAGTGCTTTTATTTGGAGAACCCTTTTAAACAAAATGAGGAGGTACAGTGTTAGCTTTATAAAAGGTGTCAGCTAGAGATGGTCATAGGATGAGGTTTTCATTCTACTTTGTTCAATTACATACAAAATAAAATAAAATCTGATTCTTGAAACTTACTATGACTTGGTGGTACAAAAAATAAAAAGGAAACTACCACCCCCACAACAAAATAGCTCACCTTGGTCTGTTAAAATCATGTCACCAAACAAGATTCAGGGTGTATCTTCCTTAAAAATTCTTTGGATTAGAAAAGTGAAGCTCTCAGAATCGCTTTGTCTATTTGATGAAGACTTTTTCATCTATGTTCAAAGGTAGGAGTGGCAGAAGGTCTGGAAGGAGAGGCAACAATCATTGCTTGAAGAATGGGAGGCAGCTGAGGGTGCAGAATGGTCTTCTCCTCCATCCCATCCGGGCGCTTTTACCTTCTGGTACAGGGATGTATTTTGTAAGTTATCTTTTGTTCTAATTCCTATCAAGCAGAAGTTGCAATATGTCTGATGAAGATTTATGGAACTCCATTTGCTATTCAGTGACTAGGTGGCCATCAGGATGGTCAGAAATGGAAAGGTTGTTAGAAGTTACCACGTTGCTTTTAATGGTAATTCCACCTGTGGTCAGACATTACTAGAAGCAATCACCTTTCCAACCATTGGAAAGACAGACATAATAGGGTAATTAATTAAGTTAATGGCTTGGTTACTATATCTGAAGGTGGCATAGATCAGGTGAACAGTTAGCAAGCATAGGAGCCCAGGCAGCTGGAGCATACACCATGCTAACAGACTACAGATGTACGAATGAAGGCAAGCAAAGGCAGATTAAATCATGCTATGTTAAGAGGAGTAACTATTGGCAACTGTTTCTAAGAGAAATGAGTTAAACATAATTTTGACCAATTAAAATGTTCAAATAGATATATTTGTTAGAGTTTTTAAGATGATTTGCCACTTTATTCCTTCTGAAGTGAGAATCTTATATACATTTTTTAAAAAAAGAAAATGATTTCTTCAGTGTCGTCCCTTACCCATTTTTATGAGAAAATATTAGTAGAGCTAGGTACAACTTGGGGCCCAGTTTGGTTTTTGTTTGATCTAGAGTCAGATTATCTTTTCTTTAATGATACTATAGAGCACTTGAAAAAATCAGGGCATATACTTGAATAGATTTTCTTGCTAAATCAATCATTTCTTAACATATTTTGAGAAAATAGTCAAAATGACCATCCATCCAACTGGGAATCCTTCTCTTTGATTGATTATTGGCAGGTTATTGTGTGCTGGGATCTCAAATGCTCAGCTTCCCATTGTGCTCCAAGCTCTGAGACTCTTTCTAAACCTCTCCTCTCCTTTTGCTACAGGCAGAGAAATAGCTATGGGGAAATCAGCCTATCACAAAGCTGCGGCCAGGAGCACGGCAGAGCATATTTCTTCTATGGGATCCCAGGTGGAAAATTTCTATGGGAATTTTATTGCAGAAATAACCTTGTCTTTCTTTATGTAACACACTTCCTTCAAAAAAAAATCTATGTAGGTTTTCTCTGAGAACATATAATGGAACGGCTGAGAGAATACATTGCAGAGACTTGATGTGCAGCTTACAGGCTAGAGGGAACGTAGGTGAGAGGTTTTCTTTGTTATTTTCCTGACCTTTTATAAGGTGCAGAACCACTTTGTTCCCAATTGTTTTGCTATTTAAAGATTGAACTCACCCTCTGTCCTTAAGATAATATAGCTTGGTTTAGTTTCCTGCTGCCTCTTACTGGTTAATCAAGATCGGCTCATTTAGGACTGGGCGTGGTGACATGCACCTGCAATCCCAGTGCTTGGGAGCCTGAAAACAGGAGAATCACTATGAGTCCAATCTTCTTAGAGAGACCCTGTAGACCCTGTACTAAATACATAAAAAATTAAACAAAAGAAGAACAATTCATCTTTTAGAAGTATAATCAATTGTCAGCATTTTCCATATTATGCTTTTCCCCTTCCCATTGCCATCAAGCTCCTCCTCACAATTTTTGGATACTTTCATCCTGAAATTTGCTTTAGATATCATTAAAGTAACATACCAACAAGTGAAATGATTCTGACAGTTAAATAATATTGCAGCTCTAGTCCTAAAAGCAGGCAAGCAATGTCTCTCCCCTGCTGGAATCCTATCCCTATATTTCTATCATGTCTATGTCTGTGTGCACACTATAGAAGTTTGCCCACGCTTGGATTATCCAAACCACTGTGCTACCACTTAAATAGCCCACTCATCGTTGCTGTTGTACCACTGTGGAATGCATATTAAAATTCCATACAGCAGTATTTTAGATATTAAATACTATTTGTCTTGTACACATTGAAGCTAAAGGCTTACTGGGTCTGCTTTTGATCCTGCCTAGAAATAGGAAGTCGTGGATATCGATTTTTTACCTTGAGCCTCTGGGATCTTTCTGCCCACTCCCTATATTGAGGTGTGTGCTGCATTGAGAATTCAGAGTACCACCCCGACAGTTTATACTCATCTTTTAGAGAGTGGTTTCCATAGTTTTACAAAACAAACGAAGTCGCTGTTTGTGAAAAGAAACTATATTTTTTTTCACATGGAGAAGATGGTTTTATAGAAAACCATTGAACATTTAAAGTATTTCCTCCTTGCAATAATAACTTACAAATACAGCTAAGTGCCATCTGCGTTAATTTCTTTATTTTTGTTTTTATATGTACATTTTTTTTGCATAAAACTAACAACGTAATTGTGCCAGAATTGAGTATAATTTGCTTTGCGTCTGACACGGATAATGTACAGTGTGCGTGCAATCTGGGCTGCGTGGAGCGGAGCATAATGGGATCCATTCCGACTTCAGGGAATTTTAAGTGGCAGCATTTCTTAAAGCTAGAAAGCTAGATTTAGGTCACCTTTAAATATCGCATTGTGGGGCTGGGGAGATAGCTCCGTGGCACAAGTGCCTGCCTGGCAAGTGCCAGGTCATGAGTTCGTAACCTGGTTCCGCCAATATATCACACTATATATCATTGTGTTTGTCGCCATCACCACCGCTGCTTGTACCAGACATTTATCAGCCACATTAGCTGGGACAGAGTCTGACGGTGGCAGGACAGAGCTAGGGAAGCACATGACTTCCCTGTGGCCCCCAGGCCTCTGAGTGCATGACAGATGGCTCCTAATCCTATCTCTGAATGCGGAGTGGACTCCTTGTGAATATCCCCCGCTTCTGCCATTGGCCATGCTGCCTCCTTAAGCCCACTCTGGATTGATGTTGCACCCTTGAGGTCAGTCTGGATCAGGAGTACGCTCTAGGCCAGGTTCAGTCAGAGACTTCGACTTTAATTGTAGATCTGCATATACAACCACATTTCTTGACACATTGGCACTTTCGGTATACTCCAGGAAATTCATAATCTTCATCAACACTCCTTCTCCACCTTTCCCCCTTCTTTTTCATTGGAAGTGGCAAGGAATTCCCGAATTTTCAAACTTCAGGAATTTTCTCTCACAAAAGTTCATAAGACATCATAATTTCTACCCTGCAAATGTCTTTCGAATATAAATATATATTTCCCCCTTTGTTCAAGTAGTTGTCATTCTGACATCTCTTGGAATTGTCTCTTCACTGTCTCTAGCTATAAACTGCTCACATCGAGATAGATTTTATTCTGATAGATCCATTTTCCCATAAAATAGCTTCTATCTTTCTAGTTTAAAAACTCATTGGCTAGCCCAGCTTCCTGAAGACGTTTGTGCTCTGATCTCTCTCTATTTTCCTCTATGATACTCTGATTCATTAAAGGCTGCCTATTGGACATTTCCCAGCTCGCTATCCTCTTACTGCAGTTGCTTTGCGTGTACTATTACCTCTGCTGGAAAGGCTGTTAACTCGAGTACTCAGTCTCCTACAAATCCTGTCCCTCAATCTCCAGTTCACTTGCTCGCTCAGAGCACCTACCCTGGCCACCTCTCCCCCTCCCCTGCAGGGCTCCCTTCTTCTGTTAGTGCCTCAACACACCCATACCTGCAATCAGGCATTGACGCGCTCTCCCTTCAGCGTTGTTTCTTCAGCAAGGAAATTGTTGAATATGCCGTTTTTAATAATGGGATTTCCTAATAGCCCCGGGAGCATTTAGATCACTTATTAATATGTACATCCCCAGGTCCTGGCTCCTGAGAGTTGTAATTCATGCGTCCACTTTCTCTCTCTCAACACAATTCCTGGAGAAAGACTTTTTTAAAATACACATCCGTTTATGTTACCCTCTCACTTTAAAAGCTTAATGAGGCCCGAGAGCTTGCAGACACCTTATAAATCCTTAGTGCGACATCAGAGGCCCTCCAGCGCTTGGCCTAGCGTTGCTTCTTCTCTAAGCACTGAAGAAGCAGCTGCCTGGGCATGGCCTCGGCTCTGGAAGGCGCGTCGCTGTTCCCAGCACTCACCTTGTCTCGTTTGTCTTTGTAGTGTCAATCTAGAGAGCTCCTTGGAAAATCCAGATCCTAAATAAACACTTGCTAAAAAAAAAAAAAAAAAAAGTAAATGAAAGATTGAACGTATTAACTGGTGTCAGACTACAGTGTTATGCATGTGAACAGTGAATAGTTATAACAATATATTTCCACTTTCAAACTGACAACTCACGACTTCTGTGGAATTGAAATTTTGACAACATAGGAAATTCTACTATAGAATTTTAAAATAATAGGAGAGGCAGGGATAAATCATGATTTGAGAAATAGTTCCTCTGAAGTACCTGTGAGATTGCCAGGTGATTCAGGAAGTGGGCAGAAGTTTAAAATTCTGCCATGCTTCAATCTAAAAGCAATACTTTGTTAGTGCTTTTTTTTTTTTTTTTTTGACAATGTACACATAGAAAAAAATGAATGTATGTCTTATTTACTGAGAAAACAAAAAAGCAAATTTTAGCATGGTGTAAGTTAAGAGTGTGAAACTATTGTCTGTGTAATAAAATTAATTATAAGAGATTTGGTTCTTATTGTATTATACATTATCATGCATTTCTGAGTCATATTCCTCATACACACAAATTCACTACAGTGTACATCTGTGCCTTGCTGCCCAGGGTCCACTTCCTTCCACTCTGGTGAGAAGCACTTTTCCCACCTGTCACAGTCTGATTATGCGAGCAGATCCCCCGGATGCTAGGTGGCGAACACCTTGCAGCCCCTGGTGACATGCATGGTTCATGTCTGGCCGTTTTGTCTTTGCGTAATCACAACACGTTTCAGAACTGTTGCCCGTGATGCAGAGCTGTGACTTCTATCTTAGTCCTCTTTAGGGAAATGACACTCTATAAGGAATGAGCAAAATGGTTTTTCAAATATTTTACACGTCACTAGAATGTTTGTATTTCGTTACTCTTTTATCAGTGTGTTTTGGCGAAGAATCATAAATGTATTCATTGTGGGGAGTTGGTATGTGTACATGTCACGTCTTAGGCATTTGTCCTTCTCCCTTGTCCTCTGACCGTTGGTCCCTTTCACATCTTCCCAAAGTCCATCATCTTTATTATTATTATTATTATTATTATTAATTTATTTTATTTTATATATTTGGAACAGGGTCTTGCTATGGAGCTCCGACTCATAATGATCCTCCTGCTTTCTGTCTCCCCACTGCTGGGATTAGAGGTTTGCGTCCCCATATCCAGACTCCTAAGCCTGCTCAGCACACCCTGGGAGTGGGGCCGGCCCAGCATGTGGGACCAGGGATCAAAGCCTGGCCACTGCACTTGTCAAAGCAGGCACTTAGTCTGCTGAGCTGTCTAGCTTTCCCTTGATTTGGTATTTCTTCAAAGGCCAAAACTGGTAAATGCTTTTTCATGCACCCATTGGTCATTCATACTTCTTCCAGGAAATTCTGTACATTTCAGTTGCTCATTGGGGTGTGCCTTTCATTTGGCAAATGGTTTTTTGAGTCCCTTATCTACCAGACATTATTGATCTGTTCATGCAGTACCTGGAAATCAGTTTTCTGTGCCACAGTTCGCATCTTGATGCTTTTGTTTCTTTCCTTTGCTGTGTAAAAGCCTTTTAATTGTATCTGTTCCCATTTGGTGATCCTTGCTCTTGTTTCTTCTGCAGCTGGAGCTCTGCTCAGAATACCCTGGCCTATGCTTTTATCTTTAAGAGTGCTATCAATTTTTGTAAACAAATTAAGTA
>PVKN010025019.1:0-14264 GCA_004027915.1 Capromys pilorides | reverse complement strand
AAGTTGACAAAACAAAGACAGAAAAACGTGTGTTTCTGTGGTTCACCCTGCATGCCTAGACCTAGCACAGTCTCTGAAACTTAGAAGACATTTGATAATATTTGTGGACTGACCAACAGCAAGAGCAGAATAAAGGGCAGAAATCTTGGATTACCATTTGGACACCAGGCATCAAGGGAGGGTTTACCACAAATATTATCCTACTGAACTTTCTCCAATGTCCTGTGGAGGGAGATACACTTTAAAAGTACCTGTGCATGACCAAGGCGAAAGGGGAATAATAAGAGGAGAGTTGGGCAGCCCAGGCGGCTTGCACAGTGGGAGACTCACAGGGTAAAGGAAGTAAAGGGATGCTGGAGACATGTTTGAAGTATGGATTTCAAGAGAGAAACAAAGGAGCAGAATCATTTGCCTGTCCAGGAAAATTACAGTATCAGGATGTAGGCTGATAGGAAAAACGAAGGGGCACCTGGTGACATAACCCTCAAGTCTAGATGACTGGGAGATGGCTGGTGGGAGGACGGCCTCATGGGCGGGCTGCTGGTGGCACACAGTTTCCTCCAGCCGCTGCCTCTTCATGTGCGCTCTGCACACAGCCCTTGGCCTCCCGGACCCTTAGGAGGAGGTTTGCTCTCTCAACCACACTTCACTGAGGAGGAGACAAAGATTTGGGAGGCCGAGAAGCTGGCCCCAAATGAACCCAGCAGGAGCAAAGCCAGGGTGTGAGCTCGACTGTCATCCCTAAGGTGGCACCCCTGACCTCACCCCTGCAGTCACAGCCTTTCTCAGCCTGGCTGCACGGTGGGAACTGTTCCTCCTGTCTTCCTCACCTGACCTCTCTATTGGCAACAGGAAAGCTAATCTTATTTGTACTAAACATGCCAAAGCATCCATATGTGTGCTTATTCACGTAAGTTTTATCTTTATAGTACTAGGAGAGAAATAAGGAGCGCTGAGCTGGCCCTGGGAGACTTTCGCGTTCGTGGCTGGGACCCAGGAGAGAGGACACTGTACTTGTCACCCCCGATGCAGCCCTTGAGCACGAGCTGCACAGTGCTCCATGCTTGCTTGGAGAAATCTCCAGGCAAAGGCCACAGGTACCCAACTGAGGGAGCCATGGCCTTTGTGAGGTATGGTCAAAAATATAGTGCATTTAAATTTTAAAAATTCCATTTTAGTAAAAAAAAAAAAAAAAAAAAAAAAAAAAAAAGCCATTCTGATACTAATGCCCCTCAAAGTACTCCCTGCCCTGCTCTTAGTCCACCATGCCCGTTGCCTTCTGAAGTAGTTCTGGAAGTCCCCTTTCCTGAGTGTCTTTTGCTGCATCATTGTGGCTGCCTCAATGTCCTCGATCCCCTCAAAATGTTTACCTTTTACAGTCATTACAGCCTCAGGGCAGAAGCCAGAAGTCATGTGGTTCCAGACCTGCTGACTGAGGTGGGTGAGGACGCACTGTGATGTTTTTATTTGACAGAGCGTGGTGCACCACTGTGGCTGAGACACAAGTGTTGCCGTGAAATCTCGAGCCCATTTCTCAGATCATTTTCTAGGTACATCACTGTTTAAATACTTTAATCATCCCTTATGATGTACAGAGCCCACCATAGTGTTCCTGAATACAAACTCAGCTTGCACATTCCATCAAACATAATCTTTGATGTTAGGTCTTTATTTATGAGATCTTTTTCACGTGACAACTGTGCGATTTCCACTGAAAACACTGAACCTTAATCTACAGATGATAGCCGTAGACTTGACTTTCCTCTCCTATGATATCTCTTAAAAACCTAAGATGTAAAATGGCATGATTGTGCAGTTATGATAAACTGTATTGTCAGTGATCAGTGATTTACAGCACACTTTCAAATACACCTTCTCTCAACCATTTTTCATAACCACATGGCTACACTGAACAAGCCAAAGCTTGCCCCATGCTGTGTGGCTGGTAGGCTGAACGCTACTTCCTGTGGAAGGTCCCTGCCTTTCCATTGGGTGGTGCTCTGCAGCACTCACCATAGTTTTTGAGCATATGTAGTAGCCAGGGTATCACAGAAGTGTTGGTAGAAAGAAAGGATAATGCCTGAGCCAAAACTGAAAGATGGTAAGATTGTAGACAGAGGGCAGGATTGAGAGGCTGTGAGGGAGCAGGGCTGGGGGATTCTGGTAGGCAAAGTCATGGTGCCCAGAGGGAGGGATTGGGGAAACAATTGCCAAGGTTTCTCAGATCACACCAACTTGAAGTCCAGGTTCAGAAGATTGCTCGTGCTAGGCAATGGGAAGCTATGGGAATCTGTCACTATCTTACTAGAAATCCAAAGAAAAGGACCTTAGGCAGTGGAAGAAGTTGAGCTGAATGGCTGATTATCAGAGAATGTTTCCTATCTCCTGCAGTCGTAACCCTTCTGTTGCCAGTGACAAGAGCTTTCCTCAAAGTGGTGGATGTACATAAATTGCCCAGGTTGGGCTCAAACTTGGGATATTCTTGCTTCAGCTTCTCAGAATATAGGATTACAGGCCAACCCCCAACCAGGCTTGACTCTGGCACTCAAACAAAGAAATGAATCTGGGCTGCTCTCTTTCCATCCCTTGGTTCCTTTCTCCCTCTACAATTTTCTTTCTGAAACGATCTCCAGTGCTGATCTGAGCTACACCTGCCCAATAGCACAGCCCATCTGCCATGCTAACATGGACTGGCTGCTTGAGCTGGAAGTGGTGGCAGACATCTGTAATCCTAGCACTCCAGGAGGCAGAGGCTGGAGGACTGTCATGAGTTTGAGGCCAGGTCAAGGCCAATCTACATTACATAATGAGAAATTGTCTTTTTTTAAAAAAGTACTGATGAGTAGAGGAGGGGGCTCTTTGTGCAATGCATGGTATCTTTGAGACTCTCTTGCTTTGTGATGATGTCCTAGTGAGGGACAGGAAGTGGCCTTCTCTGGTCACAGGTGGATCTTGGTGAACAGTGCCTCTTGAAGGCTGGCACCCAGGTCACCTGGGCCGGCTGGAAACCACTGGCAGGGTTGGTCTGGAGCACATCTCTTTCTAAATCTGACTTCAGCCCAGTCCTCTTAGAGATACTGCTTGGGTGTTTTTAATGTCAAGGCCTCGACCTCCCCACCCAGAGATTCTGATACTTTAACTCTTGAGTTTGGCTTCTTCTTTAAAGTTCTCCAAGCCTGGGGTATCTAATTCCTCTCAGTCCTCTCTGGGTGTAAGTTTCCCAAGAGTGGAATTTCTAAAATGTAACCAATTCACCTGCAGCATCCCAAGAAGCCTGCTACTAAAACTAACTTGCATTTCATATGTCACTTACTTCCACGTAAGCCTTCAGGTCAGCAGCTCCTTCCTGGGAGTGTTTTGTCCCAGGGGACACCTGACAATGTGTGGTGGAGACTGTGCTTACTACAGGTGCCCTGCTGTGGGTATCCAGTAGGTGGCCCAGGGTACTGCTCTGTATCCTGTAGCACATGGGAAAGCTCTCTAGGCAGAGAACCGTCCTGCCAAGGTGGCATTAGTGCCCCATGGAGAAGCTATGCCTTTATGTGCTCAGGCTGGACCTTCTTGGTCAAAACCCACCCTCTGGCCCTCTAAAGCTCAGCCTGCTTGGTTGAGCAGGGAAGTTGGTTTTCCATGATGTCCATAAACCATCTGTATATTTTCTGGCTTCTCATTTTGATGTTCTGTTAATGTATGAACCACTTTCTCTACATGGCTCCCAAAGCTCTTTTTCGTTTTTCTTTTTCTTTCTTCTTTCTTGTGTTCCCTCACACCACTTTTTCATGTGGGGGCGAGAAGGACATCTGTTTGGGCCTCAGCCTCTGGAGGAGGCCCTAAAAATGTCTCAGGAGGAGGTGAGTTGGAGACCAAAGAGGCGGCTATGTGTGAAGGCCCTGGGCAGCCCTCTCTGCTCTAGAAAGATGATACTAAAAGGAGCATTATGTGTTCCCATCTCATGTTTATACTCTTGCTATTTCATAAAGGCAGAAAAATTAAATTAGGGGTGCTTTGCAGCATTTGGGAGTTGAATGTGTCTGTGTACCTTTCCGGAGCCAGTTGGCCAACTGGAGAGTTATGCCATTTATGAGGTGAATACAATGTACATGAGAAATGCGGGTGTTTGAATTATCACACTATTTGTTTGGTTGAAGTCTTCCTCAGATGATGAAACATTCTTGCATCATCTATGTGGAGTTTGCTTTGACAAGGTCTGTGTGGTGCTGGAAGGGAAGGGAAAGAGAAAACTAATCATGGAATGATGCCGTGGGCCAACAGCCCTGGGTATGCTGGCCTGCCCTGTGGTTTAATTAATTAATTAATTTACTGTGTTTGGTACAGGGTCTTACTATGCAGCTCTGACTTGTAGTGATCCTCCTGTTTTCACCCCACCTAGCACTGGGGTTACAGGCATGCACCACCATGCCTGGTCTCAGTGGCTGGCTCAGGGCTCCCAAAAGTGTGGCCAGCATGGCCAATGGTGCCAGGGATCAAACTCTGCTCCCTACACTTACCTGAGCAGGCACTTAGTCCACTGAGCTATCTTGCTGGCCCTTGCCCAGTGATTTTAGACGGCTGCATCTATGAGTGGGGTGGTGATAATTGCAATTCGGTTTCAGTGTGATTTAGAATGAGCATGTGAAGTATAGAAATGTTGTCAAATGGGTTAATAGAAGTTCATTGGAATGGCAGCCTCCCTGACTTGAAAAAATAAATTTTTAAACCCTTTACAAGAAGTAGTATAGTGTGAATCAAAATCTCTATGGAGAACTTGCTAGATAAAGCAGTTGTAAGCATTTGAAGAACTCAGAGAAATATAATGAACTGTTTTGAAAGCAGGACATAGGAGAAAAAAAATGAGTTTTATGGAGTTGAGGGCATTGTGTGGTCCCTACAGGTGAAGTAGAAGATAGCTTTGTGGAGCCTTGCTTTGCTCTCCTATGGAAGGGAATCAGGGAGTTTGGCCAAGAACATCATGCGGCTCAATGCCGAGGCTGTTCAAGATGGATGAGTGATGACTCTAACCCATTCGTTTGCGTGAAACAACCACCCTTCAAAGACCCATGTACCCTACCCCCGGCAAACCACAAAGGCCCCAGCCCTGCCAGCCCATTTCAGCAGGCACTGCTCCTTACTGACGGGTTCTTTCCACAAGTCCTTTTAACCAACATTTCCTTTTAAAACTCTAGTTCTGCAAGTGCCCAGAGCCAAAACCACATAAGTATCAAGTCAAATGTTCTATAAGTGACATCTGTCCTGATTGGTTTGCATAAGCAGATGACATATCCCAAAAAGGTGACAGTTACTTGCTTACATAGTTGGGAAAGCTTTCTCCAGAAAAAAAAAACTAATAGAAAGTACAGCCTTTTTCTTTTACAAAGAAATGAAGGAGGGGGGTAAGCATGAAATAGAAGAAAAGATGATCAGTGGGAGGTGGGCAGCTGGCACTGGTTGAAGTAGTTAAAGCGCTGAGGATGTTCTGGACCTAGAATGATATTTCAGAGGTCACAGATAAGACAGGCCCTAAGCGACAGCAAAGTCAGTTCATGGCCTTCTGGGTCAGACTGGCCTTGACTGGAGTTCCATGTTGGCTGACATCAGAATCTCAGCACGGCAGTGTTCTCACCTGCGGGTTAGGAAAGAGAACACATGCCTCATGGTACTGTGTGGATAAAGTGAGAAAATGTGGATGAAACCTCTGGTGTCCACTTGGATACTGTAGATACCCAGAGCGTGGGAACTACAGAAGCTACTTTTGATATTCACTGTTACTGCACTTGTGATAGTATGAATTATTATTTTCAAAAATATTTGTGATAGAAAAATGCTCCTTCCCTGCCCCAGCCCCATTCCCACACCTTAACCAGGAGGAATTGGCAGAAACAACTAGTCTGTAGACCTGGAAGTAGGAGGTAACCGTACATTGTCCATCTTGACCCGATTACACTACGCTGTATAGCAGATGACCCTCTCCAGCTGTGGCCACAGAGAGATGTGAAGACAGACAAAAGGTCAGCAAGGTTTGGGGTTCCTGGTACTGCAGGTGGAGGAAAGTGGCCCCGTGGAAGGGCAGAACCCTCTGGAATCTGGGCAGATCATCTTCTGTAAAGCACGGTGGTGCGAGTTTAGCCTGGTGAAAGCCGTAGAGATAATAAGTAATTGAGTGTATTTTACGACCCTTACGACCAAAACCTTAACTAAATTAAAATGACAGTTGGTAAGGCAACACATTCATTTTGTTTAAGCCACTTTGTGGTAATTTGTGACAGTAGCAATAAAAGTCTAATACATCGAGAACAACATTATTAGTAGCAGTGCTCTAGTCCTCCCAGCCACGATATCACTTTCCTTGCTGTGTGTGTGTGTGGATCCTGGGCATCAAACTCAGGACCTTATCCTTGCCAGGCAGGCACTGCACTGCTGAGCTAGATCCCTAGCCCTTCATGGTTTAGCTGCCCACACTTAACTGCTATCCACAAATATTGAATGGAAAATTTTAGAAAATAAATAATTCATAAGTGATAAATGATCTATTTTGAGTGGTATGGTAAAACCTGTTATTACAGAATATTGTTGTAATTGCTCTATTTTATTTGTTTTTGTTACTCTCTTTCTGTACCTCACTATAAATTAAGCTTTACCCTCTGTGTGTAGATATAGAAAAAAAACAAACTGTACACAGGATTAAGTATTATGTGGGTTTCAAGTGTCTGTTGAGTGCTTTGAAACCTATCTCTTGTGATTCTTGGGATTACCAGACTTCTTTTTTCTGATTCATTATTAAAATGCCTAGATTTCAGTGGAAAAGGTGACTTTATATTCCTGAGAGATTAAAATGCAGTCCAGCACTGAGAACACATAATCTAGCATCTTTAAGAACTCAGGAGGGTCTGGCAAGATGGCTCAGTGGTCTAAAGCACTTGCTTAGGCAAGCTTAGGCAACCTCAGGGACCGCGGTTTGATCCCTGGTACCACATGCTGCACTAACCCCAACCCCAGGGCAGGCTGAGCTGGCCAGCTATAACACACACACACACACATACACACACACACACACACACACACACACACACACACACAGAAAAGAACTCAGGAATCTGAGTGTGGTAGTGTGTGCCTGTAATTCTATTTGGGAAGCTGAGGCAGGAAGATTGCCATGGAGTTCAAGGCCAGCCTGGACTAAACAGTGAGTTCAAGGAGATTCTGACCTACAACGTAAAACTACGTCTCAAAAAAAGAAGCTCAAGAAAGAGGTTATTTCATTGTTATTTGTAAAATTTTTATTAATATATGCTTGAAGGTAGTACATAATGATTCATTCATCGTGGGGAATGGATACATGCACACAATACATTTTAATTCTCCTTTTCATTCTCTTCTCTCCCCTCCAACTTTTTATCCTATGTATGTAAAATTACAAAATTACAAATAACATCAGTGTGGAAAGACTAATATAATGATCAGATCATGGTTATACTAGTAATCATTAGCTTTAACTGTTATTAAAGTTTCTTCACAGTTTTACTTTCATCTTTGCTTTTTTTACTTATTTTAAGGGTACAGTCATTATTATATCTTACCCCTAAATGCTTCATAGTGTACCCTCCAATCACATAGTCACATGTTATTATCAAAGCTAACAGAATTAATATTAATTCCTCAGTACTATCCAATATTAAATGTTTAAATTTTTCAAATGTCCCAAAAAGTTCTTTCCTAACGGATTTGCTCAAACCAGAAGGAGTCCAGGGCTGAGCCGTTCATCAGCTCATCGCGACACCTGAGGCTGTTTTAATCAGGAGCTTCCGCCCCCGCACTCTCCGTCCTCCCGGGTCTTGAGTGTGCTCCGGAGCGAGCCCCTGTCTTCTTATAGATGGTCTCACGGCGCAGCCGGGATTCTCTAATTCTACTTGATGGAAATTTCCTGAGGAAAAATGCAAAGGCAAACTTATGAGCCCTGCATTTGGATTGCTTTTCTACCTCTTCACTGTTACTAATCCTTGGAGCTACACACGCATTCATCAGAACAAATCAGCCAGCCTGGCATATGGTGAGTGCCTATCTAAATCCAGCACTCTGTGGGGCTGAAACAGGAGAGTTACACATTTAAGCTTAGCCTGGGCAACTTCACCAACTTAGCCAGACCCTACCACAATCAAAACAAAACAAAATGAAAGTCTGGGGTGGAATTCAGTATGAAGGTCCTGGGTTCAATCTCTAGTGCTGCAAAAACAAAATAAAACCAACAAAAAAGGTCTCCAAGCATTTGTTGAGCCTTTGCTCCGCATGTCCCTAGCACTTACACTGCAGATAGTGCCTCGCTAGCCCTTGTGCTAAGTAGCTGGGCCTTAAAGGCCAGGGCTGTTTCCTGAACCTTTCCTTTGAAGCCTGAAGAGCCCTACACTAGTTTTTCTTTCAAAGGAGATCTAAGAAAGAAAGTCAGGGTGCAGCGACTGCCTTCACCCGTGATACCACGGTGCTTCACCCCATGCCTGCAAGGCAGCTGCTATTATTACTCAAGGGTGTCACCGCTGTGTGGATGCTAACTGCTTGGTCGGCCCACAGCCTACAGCCTCACAGCTTGTGACTGGAGGGGCAGGCCTTGAACCCAGGTGCAGCTGTTTCTTTTGCCCAGCATCCTTTTCTAAAACCACTATTTTGTTCTTTTGTGGCTCCTTTAGTAATCAAATTGATAATTTCATTTTGTGATGGTAAAACAAAAATTTGAATTTTGAGCTTTGTTTCCTTTTGTCCGCCAGGTTACATGTGATGCCGAACGCCCAGACAGGTCAGCCAGTGTTGCTCCAGGCTCTCTCCTCTTCATTCTGTTAGAAGCCATACCTCACTCTGTTAGACAGGAACAAGAGATTTTGGGAGTGTCTATCAGTTTCAAGACCTTAAAACAAGAGATCAAACTTTTTCCAGAAAGGATCAGTTCACAGGCTTTGTGGCCATGTGGTTTTTGTCACAGCTACAACTTTTGCCATTGTAGCAGAAAACAGTTCAACAAGGAGCAGGTGTGCCTCATAAAATGTCCTTTACAGAAATGGACAGTGGATGTGCTGGGCATGTAAGCTGGAGTTTGCCCACTCTGGCCTAACACAGAAAGCAAAATAGCAGCCGCTAAGCAAAAAAAATGGTCAAAGATGTATTTAATCACCTTGCACGATGTGCATCTATTAAAAAGTTATGTGCTAACATTTTAAAATTAGGATACTTCTTCCTGTTTTCAGCTCCATTGGAAGGTTGGATGTCCTGGTGACTAGGCGTCAGTATCATGAGAGGTGGTGGGCGGCCACTCCCTGGAGTGGCTGTGGTCTCTTCGGTGGGCTTCACCCTCGCCCGCCTCCATCCTCTGAAGCAGTGTTTGTTGCTCTCTATCATCTCTTATCCAGCGCTGCTTTCCCATTGCTGTTATCTGCCCAGTACCTGTAGATACCTGCATGTTTAACTACTTCCACTGTAGAAAGAGATAAGATGCTTGACTGATGGTGAAAAGCAGAGAAAATGTCTTTTCATCAACAGACCTTGGAAAGTAAAGACACAGTGGTAAACTGTGGCTGCTTATGCTGCATTTCTAACCACCGTGTCTTCTCTGTTACCAGACAGTGAGGGCTCCTCTGCCTCTGGGGTGACATCACTTGGCCACTTGGCACTGACATAGACTGTCCTGAGTGGAAACACAAAGCGCATCACTGTGGCTCTGGGGTCTTCTCCCTCCCACTTTAATGGCTCAGTGTCCTTATTGCTTAATCCTTGTCAACCCTTGGGTATACCTGCTTTTTTTTTTTTAATGGATCTTTCACTAAATCTAAATGATAGCATCAAAGATTTTTTTTAAAATCAGAAAATATCTAATATTATCAATCATAATAAGACTTAGGTAAGGCTGGGAAGATCGCTCAGGGGTCTAAGTGCCCTCCTGGTAAGTGCAAGGACCTGGGTTCCATCCCTAGTACCACATGTGGCCCTGAAATCTGGTGCAGTGAGCCAACCACCGAAACTGGGCATGGTGGTGCACACCTGTAATCCCAGAGCTGGGGAGCCTGAGACAGGAGGATCACTATGAGCCTGAGCTGCTGCATAGGGAGACCTGTACCAAATAAATAAAAGATTAAAATAAAAAAGACTTGAATAGTTTCCTGTTGTTTATATCCACTGATATATATCCAAATATATATATATATATATATATATATATATATATATATATATATATATATAGTGTATTTTTAGGGAAGGGTCTACAGGGTGTTCAGGATCTCACAACTAGATTGGACTCCTAGTGATCCACTTATTTACAGCCTCCCAAGCGCTGGCATTACAGGCAGGTGCCACCATGCCCAGTCTCAATTGCCATCTCAACGTACCCCCAGGGGTGGGGCTGGTATGGCAGGAGGATCGAACCCCCGGCCCATGTGCCTGCTTGCAGGTGCTTTAATTTGTTGAGCTATTTGGCTGGCCCACATATATTTTAATTAAAAGGAAAGACTTGAAGTTTATTAGATGTGTAATTGTGGAGTTTGGGGCTTTAGGGGGAAGATAAGAAGGTTAGAGTACTGGAACCTTTCAAAGGATGTGAAACCATTCTAAAGCCAGCCATCCCCAGAGGGTGGCCCGTAGTGGCTTTCTGAACCCAAACTTTGAGCCATGCTAGACCACTGTAGATTAATTGCAATACATCTTAACTGGGGTTCTCCATAAGATCTCCCTTGGCCACTGGAGGTATTCAAAGTCTTGGAGTTCTGAACTGCATAGTGGAAGATTTAGGTTCAGCACCGCAGGACAGGTAGAGGGACCTTGGCCGTGGCAGCAGTGACCTGCTCGTTGAACAGATCTTCCTGCAGACCCTGGCAGCTTTGGGTTCTCACCTGCCAGCCAGTCAGTGGCAGTCAGTGGCAGTGCCAAAAGTTGGCAATCACTGTGAAGCCAATATTGAATTCCCATGAGAGAAACAGGAGGCTCCTGCTCTTCCTTTACCATCCATGAGTGCAAGGTTCATAGGTGGGTCCTGTTAAATATTCAATGGGCCAAAAACATAGTAAATAAGCAAAAAAAAAAAAAAAACATATTTAACAGACTTTCTGAAGACTAAAGGAGTCTGAGCCAGACATGATGGCTCATGCCTGTAATTCCAGCATGCAAGAGGCTGAGGCAGGAGGATTGCTGAAAGTCTGAGACTACCCTGGGCTACATAGTGAGTTCAAAGCCTGTCTGGAGTACATAGCAAGACCCTGTGTCAAAACTAAGACAAAACAGAACAGAACAGCCAAAACAAACACAAGTCTGAGCAGTATTTTTCCTTGAACACAGCAAAGGAATTTCTTGCCTCAGGTGGCCCTAGACCAGAATGAAGTGGCCATTTGGATAGGTTATGCCTGCAAGACATGCACCCTCAAAACCAGGTCTTTCTGGTTTTGCTATGTGGCAAACTGAGTGTAGTCAGGTGCAAAGAGCTAGTTTATGTTCAGGGTCTGTATTAGTCTGTTTTCCATCACTGTAATCAAGAATCTGAGTCTGAAATTTATATACGAAAGATGTTTATTTGGCTTATATTTCAGGAAATTTAAAGATACGTCACTAACCTTGTCATGGCTTTTATGAGGCCCTCACAGTAGGTAACATGATGAGGTAGCAGCATGTCTAAGGAAAGCTCACATGGAGAGACAAGAAGCCAGAGAATGGGGCTTACACTTTTAAAACAGCCCTCTTGGGAGAACCAAGCAGGGTCCCATGAGACCCACCTTAATCTCTTCCAAGGGCTCTACACCCAAGAGCCTCATCACTTCCCACCCGGCTCCACCCACTGGGCTCTCATAGTTCCATCATCTCTCGTAGTTCCATTCTGGGCCCAGGTTTCTAATCTGTGTCCTTAGGAGGACAAACCACACCAGTACATAGCAGAGTTCTTTGCAAAACTATCATGTGTTGTTTGGGACAAAAGTTGGCTGGAGGAACACATGAAGGCAAAACCCTAAGGTGTAGCTGGTGGTTATTTGATGTCAGAGCCCCATTATTATCACCTCTGCTACCTGCAGACTTTTGGATGAGTACTGGGTGTGGAGGGGGAGGTCTGTGACAGAGGGTTTGCTGGTTCGGACAGGGCTGAACCTGCTAACTGCTCTCTACTCCAGACCTTGCTCCTTCGCATCCTGGGATAGCTCTTCACCAACAGGCCTTTCACAGCAGTCTTCAGGCAGCTGAAGATAGACATGGCCTTCTCGGTCCAAGTTACTCATGCAGTGCAACTGTAGAAATGGTTAGCCTGTGTTTCTCAGAACCGTACAGAAGTCCTACTTCACTGAGAGGAAAACCACAGCTCTCCAGGGCTGCCATGGCACAGCATCATCTGACCCTCGTGCCTTTCTGTTGCCATTTTCTGATCACAGAACTCTCCCATTTGTGTCTGCCACAGTCACTCTGCTCACACTTGTTCTTATTTGTCTACTTTCCTCTGAAAACAACCCTATATAGCTTTCCAAAAATGAGCTGAAGGATATGTTCTCCATGATATGGCTTCCAAAGTTTGGTGTCCAGACTCACAAGCATATGATAGAATCCCCTGGGATGTAGGAAAAAATTAGAACTTGTTTTATCATTTATATTTAATCTCATGCTTTAAAATTTAATTTTAAATGCATGGTTTATAATGCTCACATCAGCATAGTTGTACATAAACATATTGGTAGTTTATATAGACATTTATAATTTATAAATAAGCAAGAATACATATCATATATTTGTGCAAGCTCAAAATATTTTAGTAGTATGTGTACATGATTGCAAGATCTTAGGCTGCTAAGTTTTGTTAAAAAACAGAGAGCAACATTACCTTAGTTATTTTTCTCATTGCTGAAACAAAATACCCAGCATCCAAAGTGAAAGGAGAAGAGGTTGATTCCAGTTAGCAGTTTGCAGAGGTTTCAGTCCACAGTCGGCTGGCCCTGAGGCAGGGCAACATGGCAGAGGGGCGTTGCTGAGGAGAAGCAACTCCTGGGTGGCAGCCAGAAAGCAATGTGCACAACCAGCTCCCCACAGCCAGCCTGCCTTTCCCTTTTATCCCATCTAGGCTGCCAGCCTTTTGGGCGGTACCACCCAGAACTGGCTAATTCCAGTCAGTGGGCTAAGTTAGCATCACTCCCTTAATTCCAGTACCATACACCTTATGTACAGCTAGCCCTGCAAAGCCCCACATATGGCAGCGTGAGGCTGGCCAGGGTGGGGGTGTGTCCTGGACGCAGTCATAAAATGATCACAGTAGCTTTCATTTCAGTGACCAATTATTGATTTTATAAACCAAAAGCTCCATCTTTATCTCCAAATACTTTTTTGAATGTTGCCAGCCCATGTGTTGCTTAACCCCTCAACAGAGGTTGCAGAGAACATGGGCTGATTCTGTTATTTATGTTTTCAGGGATAATGTTCTTCCTCTTTTTTTCTGAGAGTTTGAATGACAACATCAAAAGCAAACATTTTCCCAGTTAAGATGTGTACCTCACACTTGAAATCCAAACATACTTCTAAGGAAGACAGATAGCATAATGTAGTGAAAGACAAATTGAGGGTGAGAACTGATTAAAAAAGAAGAAAAAAAAAATGACAACTAATGAAGGCCCACAGCAGAAAGCAAGAAATTATTCTGGAAGGACAGCAAATGTGGTTAGAGCGGTAACCCATATTCAAGTCAGGAATATATTCTGAATTATTGAAATCTGCATGACTCTCATATTCTATTAAAGAGGAAAAATGGTATTAGAATAAATATTAAAAGGAGCCAAGACTTGGGGGCATTAATCTTGTGTGAATATGATTAGCTTCGTCAGTGCATGCATCTGTCCTTTTCCCATAAACTCACATACCCTACCTGGTCCTCTACGTAGAGTAAACCCCTGGTAAAGATGTCTTAACAAACTGGTAAAAAGAGAATGTGTGTGTGTGTGTGTGTGTGTGTGTGTGTGTGTGTGTGACACACACAAACTTCATGACTAAGGTTGGTCCATCAGGACACTAGGACCATGGAGTGAAAAGTTAAAGTTCAGCTGATACTTCAGTGTCAACAACTTGGTTGTTACAGTGTAGTCAGCTTTTGTGCTCTCACGCAGACAAATGTGAGCTGGCCACCATGCGGTCCCAGGCACTGTGTTGGACTGACACTGGAAAGAGATGTCACTCTGTGTCTGTCCTCAGGCAGCTGCCCGTTTGTTGGGGGATTGAGATGGGACGGAACAGCTCCCCAATGTGCCAAGTTCTCCCCAAGAATGGAAAAAGTG